>KN510721.1:20680-36503 GCA_000787155.1 Scartelaos histophorus
GCAGCAGCTGTTTCTAAACTTTTAAATGAAATTATATGACAGGATATTTTTTTTTTCTTATTTGTCACAGTAGAGTAGGCCTGTCACAATAAATATTGACTCCTCATTCAATACATGTTAGATGGACCAGTCTTTTTGGGGGGTCTTTATTTATTCTTGGTACATTTTCCTTTGTACTAGTTGTAGTCTTGTTATTTTTTTGCTCTATGATTAGATTTGACCTACAGAAGGTTAAATTATGAACTTATGAAGTATAGGCAATGTTTCATTGTGCCATTTCTTTATGGCAGTTTTTTAAACATAGTGTACATTTGGAATTTGTTTTTATAATTCTGTTTTAGGATTGTTGTGTCAGTGTTATAAATTAGTTTTAGAATTATTGCTTATTGTCTATATTTTCTTAAGCAATACATCGCAGGTCAAAATGTGTTATCGTGACAGGCCTTTGATAGAGTCACTTGTAGATTATTTCTATGAAGTACATTGCCATAACATCTGAAGTGGCTGCCATCCAAAAGCTCCTTTGAAAGTGTTTTCAGATGACATAGATTATAATTATTTTTTTCCTTTAGAGGTTATCATCCTCATCTTTTCATAACGTTTCTTTTGTTATTACTGCCATAACAGTGTTTGGGATCTCCGATAGAGGAGCTTTGTATCCTGCTCAAAGTTAGTGGTCAACACACCCTTATCTCATTTTCATATATTGCCCCAATCCCATAAGATCAGTCTGAGATATACGCAGCCAAGCACAGACATGTGTTATGAAACAATATCTTTACCTTTAATAAAGGCGCAGAGATGCAGTGATAGACAGGACAGGCTGAGCGCTGGCACAGAATACTTGTTCAGAATTGTAAATAAGTGGCAGAAATAAGCAGGAAATTGTACGGGGCGTGCTACAGTGCAGGCTCAGCAGTAATATGGTGGAGGAGTGCTCTGACCAACCCCTCTGCACATTTTAGATGGGCGGGACAGTGGACGTGCTGGAAGTGTCTGGAACAACATTACAGCCGACTCAGAGGAGGAGAAGGACAGAGGGTAGATGAGAGAGGAGAGCGGTGTGGTCTGCATGCTCCACAGCTGATAATCAACCATCCCACTTAGCCCCGCATCAGTCCGGTCAGGCCATTCACATTTAAAACCAGCAGAAGAGTAAAGCATTTCTTAAGTGTTGTAAACCAGGCAATGACACACAAACAACTGCATAATATCACTGAATTCTGCAAAAGCTGTGTGGAGTTACGATCATCTAGTTGGGTCAAAAGTATAAAAAATCAAATTCTAACTGATACTGATCCTAATATTTGCTTAGTAATACAGAAGAAAATCATATTAACGGGACAAAATATGATTTCTTCTGAACAATTTGAGGAATTATTTCCCTTACATTTTTATAAAGGTGTTGTAAGCGTACAAATGGTACAGACATTTTTGTTGTAGGTATTGTAATGTTTAGTTTTATAGAAAGCCAAGACAGTAATGTGGGAAAACAGAATTGAACAACCAAACTTGATTGATTGAGCTTTGTGGTAACTAGTGTACATAACAAGTCTATGTAAAAACTGAATAGGAAATTGACTTTGAATTGGGTGGTCAGTGTCGAGCTCCATTATTTACATATCCACAGCAATGTACATGTTTGTATTAAATGTATTCCTACAATTTTACATTTGCTAACTTCCCTGCCCATTATCCCCTCCTTCTTGCTCTCTCTTCAACCTCCTTTTTCTAAATCTAATACCCTGTCCAACCCAGACACCATCAGAGGCCCTGGTCTAATTGCAACAAGCAGATTCTTTATGAGAACAGTGTTTCTGCTGATAGGAGGAAAAACAATGGAAGCAAATGCTGTTTCTATTGATTTGGCTGTGTCTCTGTCCTCCCTCGGCAATCCTCCCTGTTTACTGTTCCTGTTCAAAGGGCCTGATATGTGGGAAGATTTAGTGTTCGGGTGCCTGGGTCTCCGCATCTACAGGGGAAAATGCAGGTGATGACCAAAGGAGAGTGAGGCTGGAAATGTGACCTCCAAACCAGGCAGACATAGATTTTCAGGAGCGTCAGATGAAGCCATTTTGAGAAATCAATAGGTCAGTGGATTGTGTAGCCAGAGTGAAAAAAGTAATATCAGTTGTCTTTGTGCAGCAATGAAAATTTCGGATATGTTATTGCCTCTTCAGTCTGCAGTCCGATAGTCGCAAAAACTGTGAAATGAGTCAGATCTGATTTCATCCTCTACAGTTAATAATTGACATTTTCTTTTCCAGGCAAAAAGCTGTTGTTTCTAATAATTAGGGATGTACTAATCAAGCTTTTTTAGTTCTAATACCAATTCAGATACTGATACTGTGGATTTAAATATCTGCCAGTACCCAGTATCAACTGATGCCAGTGCAGAGACTGAACACGTCATATACTTCATATAAAAAGAGAATAAGACATAACTGATTTGAGTTTTTCCTTGCAAACTACGAACAGTCAATAGTCTCATTACATATGTCTCCAGTGCCTCAGTTGTACCAATGTTTGGAAGCCGACATGTGATCAGCACATTTTTTAGTATTGGTGTACTGTGTCCTTAGTTTGTCTTTAGTGTTTAAGAAGATTTACAACATTACAAATGACTTTCCAAAAAATGTTTTCATACTTAGGCTTCAGACATTTCCCTGGTTAAATTCTTTTAGCCCTTTATAAACCCAAACCATCTTATCAGAGTCTGAATTGTTTCATAAATATTTCAAGTATTTAGTGCCACTCTAAATCTTTGTGTTAAATCAACAGGTGCCACATGTCAACACTAGTATTACACACGGACCCATTATCCTGTGACTCATGTGGCTGTTTTATTCGTCTCCCTCGTGAGTCCTTTAGGTGCACAGAGTATCGCGCCTTTACCATAGTGACAGATAGTCTATGAAAATAAATCAGAACAGAGGAGGGCAGTTTGCAGCTGCTGAGTGGCCCACCACTATCCCCTGCTGTTCCTCTCAGCCTATTAGCGAGTCTAATGTGGCCATTTGGTCCTGTTTAGCTGACTCTTAAAATGTACTTACCTTGTAGCAAAGTTAGTCTGATAATCTGATTTCTACTGGCATTTTTTTGTCATTCATAGTCATATTGAGATATATGCAGACAATCATAACAAAGCATTTTGTGAGGTTGTTAAGGTTATGTTCATATGACATAAGTAATCCACACGGACCCAGATTATCCTGTGACTCATCTGGAGTGCAGATTCTATGGTAATCACATGTTGCTTTAAAAGTCCTACATTGCATAAATTTGACTCTTGTGAGCTTTAAGACACATTATAATGTTGTGACCTCAACAAAAACGTATCTGGAATTGTGTTTTGTTTCATTCACACGTTTGAATAGCCCTTTATTATTAATATGTCTACATCTCTGTAGCTCAAAATACTCCGTTACTCCGTTCCACCTTATGATAGTAGGTAGTGGTAGGTTTGTTTACAGCTGCCTTTTACCTTTACTTCAATACAAGAACATAAAGAGAAATCCAGCACACCGTCTTACTTGCAAATAGTGAAGATTTATTAGGACATGCAACGTTTCGGCACTAGGCCTTCATAAGACAAATAGAGAGTGAGAGCTCAGGTGGCGTCTTAAATAGGGTGTGGCAAGCACCCAAGGGTGGCAGGTCGTAAAGACACAGTGAACCCAAAAACACAACATAATTCAAATTCAAAGACAATCATTAAACAATATTAGTAATACAATCATTACAATATTAGTAATCATATTGCTAATAATAATAGAAAAATGATAAAAATACAAAAGTAGAAGAGTATCTGAATACATATAGATATTATATAAACACCCAACTATGGAGTAAGACTGGTGTCCTATATACATGACTATATATACACAAGGATCATATAACCCAGCCCATGTACAACCCAGCAGAGACGAAGTGACAGACTATACATCTGTTATTTACAATCATCCTTATATACCTTTAGTTCAATAGAAATGGGAAATTTCAGGACTGAAATTATGATTCTAGTGGTTTATGGAGTTTAAAAACACAGTGGATCACTATGTATTAACATATGACATGACAAGGTGAGATATATTCTGATTTGAGAGAAGACCTCAGCCTAAATATGTAGGGTTTGTGTGTTAAATATGACTGAATGGAGCAAAACAAAACACAATTTTTGATGAGGAAACAACATTATAGATCAGAAACTAGCGTATTATGGGCCCTTTAGGTGTCATTTTTTCGATGTATTGATGTTTAATATTTGTATTAGCATATTTGTTATTAACACTGGACCTATCCACATGAAACTAAACGAGCACAAAGTTCAGAATGTTTTCTCTGTCAGCAGAAACAACTTCCAAAGGTGATGGCACTATTCAAACACAAGCACCCATGACCCTTTCCATTAAAAAAAAATTACAATATCGAAGTATAGGTGAGACTTCAGGTTACAATCAGTATGAGTACAAGATTATGAACCACTGAACCATTTTTAAGGTGATACTCTTACTGACTGCACCCTAAATCCATTGTGCAGCCAACCACCCTGAACATGTCCCTTTGGAGGAGCCTGACATTGGCACAGGGAGAGGAGAGCTAATCAAAAGCTTGTGGTTGTGCAAAGGGGAGGCAGAGGTCAAAGCGGGACATTGATTTGAGCTGTAATCCCGATGAGCGCAGGTTTATGGCTGATGTCTGTGTATCTTTTTCCCACTCATCGCTCGCCAGTGTGTGAACGCCATGGTTGGTTTGCTCTACTCTCTCCGTCAGCGTGACAGGTAGATGAGGTTGTGAATAAAGAGTTCCGTCTTCTCATCAATAGTTATCAAGGTCAGGGTCAGGGAGAGAGACAGGAGGTGATTTATTTGGGGAAGCAGAGGGTGGAGCGTGAAGCTGCTGGAGAAGTGCAGAACGGTGACTGCGTGCAATAAGGACACATCTCCAAACTGAAGGAGGGGACTAGAAAGTGTGGATGCAATAAGCTGGTTTTGAAGTTACAATATTTTTAGTTTATTTTGACTTTAAATGTGTTTCTGGTGAGGTTCTACAGCTGCTTTTCTTAATGCATAATTCTTTGCACTGGCCCCACAGTACATCTCGGACCTCCTCCAAATTCACACCCCCCACGAGCTTTGAGGTCTGAGGTCCAGCTCCAGCTTGTGGTGCCTAGAACGAGGCTTAAATCCAGGGGGGACGGGGCCTTCTCTGTGGTCGGCCCTAAGCTCTGGACGTTCTGCTCCTTCATGTCCGAACAGCCCCGCAGTCGAGTGTTTTAAGTCTCGTCTTAAGACTCACTTTTATTCTCTGGCTTTTAACACTGCATGAGTTGTGTGGTCCTCAGTGTCTTTTATTTATTTATTTATTTATTTTTAATGGTTTTTATTTATTTATTTTTTGTATTTATTGCTATTTTATGGCTTTGCTCTTATTTGATTTGACTGGTTTATTGTTTTAGGACTAATATGTTTTATTTGTGTTTAATGAGTATTTATTTTATTATTATATTATTATTGTTGCTTTTAGTCTGTATTTGTGCAGCACTTTGGAAACTGTTATTTATGAAATGTGCTATAGAAATAAAGTGGATTGGATTGGATTGGATTAATGGAGATATTATTGATTCTATTTTTCCATAGTATGACATCATCTTTTTAATTAGTGTCTTTAGTGCTCAAAATACCTTGAAAATCATGCATTCTCAATGTGAGCAGGGTTGCCTCTCCACAGATGTGAGCTGTGACAAATCTCAACATAATCTGCATGTCTCCTTGGAAATATATCATTTAAATGTCCTACTCTGGAACATTACAGGCAAAGCAAGAATATTGTAACCCTTGTATCTTGTTTTGAATTGTCTAATGAGGCCGTGGGTATAGCGGGTTACAGTTAGATTTTCTATGATGAATTTCTTCTTCTGTTCAGTCTTTCATGCTAAAATAACCAGCACAGTGAACTTTCTTTCTTTCTTTATTCAGCAACTCCAAGTGCGCCCCCCAAATGCGCTCCCCTGAAAACAATAGGAACCAACATCACGGTGGAAAAACTAAGCGAAATGTACCCAACATAAATATAATAAATAACATGAACTGTTAATAAAATAAGTCCAATGTAATATAAAATAATTTCCTCCAAATAATACAAAATAATAATGGCCCAAATTAATATATATAAAATAATATATGTAAAATAAATCAGGATTACAATATCTTCATAGACAAAAGCATATTGTGGACCCGTTACCAGGGAAGTTACATGCATCTTTCATTCAAGTTCTGTTATGTTGGTGAAATTTGGGTGCTGTGCTACCTTTAACGTTGTATCTTGCTCTATTCTGTGCTGTCCCTTGCCACCTCACATCCAAAGCTGGCACAGATAATCCCCACTCAATTCTCATGAGGCACCAGGCTAATCATGCCTTCAAAAATAATTAGAATCATTTAAAAAGCAGAGCATGAATGATATTGGTTAATGCAAGCTTATTTTCTCCAAAGAACAACTCCAAAGACATATTTACACATATCAACATGATGGTCTTTATCTGGCGACATTGACTTGTGTTCCAGTTTGAGCCCTTTTCTCAAACAGAAAACGCTCTGTTCCACCTTGTGATGTCATGTGGTAATACAGGAAGTGCTTAAATGTGTTTTTAAACTTCATGCACCTTCACTAGAGGTATTTTGATGGTTGCAGCCCTGGAAATGCCTGAGCCAAAGGTAAAAGATGGCTGTTAAATGTTGCATTTTGAGCTTTGCAGATATAGACTAATACAGAAAGACTAATAATGTAAGATTACTCAAACATATGTGAATGAAACCCAACTGCAGGTATGTTTTTGAGATTATACATTATAGCTCACACAAGTCCATTTAATGTTTAAAGCAGTAGTGGCAAAATTATCCCAAATACTCCAGAACTTCTTTTTCTGACTGTGGAGATGTCTGCAGTGGCCTTTGTGTCAAACTGTTGTCCTGACAGCTTCGTCCCGGGAGGCTTAATAAATAGAGGCATTAGCAGCATTGCCCCAGCAGTGATCAAGCGTAAGTGTACTGGTCTATGAAATATGCTGCGTAGTAGTGTCCAGGGTGACGCCATACTGTGATAAATGACTCATGTTCTGTAGTAAAGCATATTAAAGTCAGATTGTATGAGGAATTATGCTCACGAGGCAGTAGGAAAAGAAGGGGGAAAGGTAGGATACTGGATTAAGGAATGATAAAATATGCAAATAGATCAAATTAATTTGCAAAAATATCAGAATTGCCTTGCCAAACTCATTCTTTTCAATGCTACATTTCTTTATGACAGAGCTGAAGCTGTTCTGAATTTTTAATAAGTCTTTCTCTTTAGTTTAGACCTTCAAAGCACAAACTCTGGACTGTGTGGACTCAGAATAAGTACAGCTGTTCTAACTAATATTTACACAGTTTGAATATGTAATTAAAAGTACTGTATGATGTTTATTCTTCATTTTCAAATATGTTGGTACATTAACATGGCCAGTAAAATCAGATAATAGAATAATGAGGTAATCCAATAATTAGATCAGATTTTTTCATGTATCTTTACATGCACAACAGAAGCTCTTTCTCTTTGATTTTGTTTTGTTTTTTTAGTTTGCCCATATTTGCCCATATTAGAAGTCAACTTACTTACATCCGGGGTTAACAAAAATCAGATACTTATTAAAACTAGTATCAAACTTATATATTAATTTGAGAATTGACAGGATTGACTGAATATTGATATTAAAAAGTCACATTCTCAGGATAGAAGTGAACTTGCCTGCGTAGCTTTCGAATGACCTTGAGCTGTATCAGACCAAGTATAAGAGACTAGTATAGAGACATGGACACTATGGATCCTACCTGGTCATAATTGGGTTTTTGGTGTGAATGGAAACATAACCAGCGTTTCTTATGGTCTGGTTTTATGTCGTGGTCCAGACAGGAGGTTTACAGTGGTCACTCGGGACTTAATGTTGTCCAAGTAGGTCAGGGCTTCCTCCTGCCTCAGTGACTGGCTCTGCTCAGGTGCCACTTTAACTTAAGTGATGAATTAAACACAAACCAGATGGAACAGGTGCACCGATGTCCTATATGTCAGCATGCAGCACCTATGAGCCAAAGAGAATCAAAGCTTAAAGGAACAAAAGTTTTTAGGTTCTTCCTGGTCTTTAGTAAAAAAAAACTTGTGTGAAAGCTTTTATCTGTTGCGTTTAGTCATACCTCCTGCTGTTGATGTCATGAATCTGAATTAGAAATGGTTGTCAGGCTTTGAAACGAACATTTGTGAACGTGGATGTTTTCAAGTCAGTAAATTATTTTGGCAATTTTATAATTACCATCTGGATGAAATGTACTCATAATTATATGGGAATGTATTTTCCATTAGTTTGCTGTCAAAACGTTGTAATTGCTTTCTGAAACTGATGTGATAAAGTAGAAATTGGTGCAGATTGGTGATAAAACGTATAGTATATAACATTTGATATCAGGAGAAATAACATTTATGCAAATTTGACAAGGAACACATTTTTTTTATTTTATAGACAGTTGGATCAGAGCATCTCCAAAGCAGTTGCTGTACTTGAATGGGTTAATTCACACATTGTACTTGCCTGGTCCAACGTCATCACAGTTTAATCTGGTACTTAATATCACCAGCAATAGGTAGGCCTGTCACCACAACAAACTGTGAAGTACGATATATACATATTGCTGAAGAAAATATAGATGATAAATGATAATATTCAAAGTAATTTATGCCACTGACACAAAAACCCAAGAGCAGATTTATAGCACAAAAACTATTCTAAATCTACAGTATCATTAAAAAATCATAAGCTGCAATAAATAATTAGCAAAATAAAAGATTATAGTAATTAATTCGCATCTGTAGTGAGTCATGCAAGTTGTTTTTTTTATGGCTTAAATATATAACATCCAGCTTTCATATATTAATAAGTCGATATAGTAATTATCATGACAGGGCTAATAACAGGTCCCTAATAATTGCTGCCACTTTATCAAATGCTCAATTAGAAGCCTGTATTGAAGCTCTTGTTTGCATTCAATACCTTAAGCTTTGGTATGGATCAAAGGAGCCCCTGTTAATCACCAATAGAGAGACCCCATTGACTTATCGGCTTTGTAAAGAAATACTGAATGGTGAAAGAGCCACACCGTGTAGTACTGTGAGGATTTCCCTGGAGCACACCATGCATGTTGAATCAAGTCTTAAAACGTATGTGTGGGCCTTTAGCTCGCAGGGGGGAAAAAAAAACACAAATACCAAACATGAAAGTGATGCATTGTAGATACATGGCTGATTGCTTTTTTGGCATGTCTTATCACTCACATGCTTGTAATATATTTATTATTTGTTTCATTAGTTCATAGAAATGATCAATCACAGAAAATGTTGTCCGAATTAATCCTGTGCTGACACTAATCGTGAGGAGAAAATTTGAAGCCGTGCATCATCAGTCAGCAGGCTCCACCACAGTCCGGTCTGCAGAAACACACACACACACACGCACACACACGCACACACACGCACACACACGCACCAACATTAGCTTTACCATGTTATCATGTATTAGTGCAGTGATGGCAACTTGTCACATACGCTCTGTCGTTGCATTCTAATCAGTCATGCAGCTAATATGACTTTTTGCACACACCATAGACTGTATATATAAATGGACATAGCTAACCTGCTAGTTCCAATTAGGAAGTGTTTGTTGGGGACGCTTCTGACTCCACTGATGTGACTGCTGCAGTGAGCCTTGTCATTTTGTTACTAAAATGTTCTTATTAACCCATCTAAATTATCCTGCTGGTTTTAGTTCACTATTTCGTACGGAAATAAATTCTTATTGCTAATATGGATCTATAACTGCTAGCACCATGAGCTTCATTTGGCTGGAACCCAACGCTATGGGTGACATCAGACTCCTTTAGTCCACTTCTTTATACAGTCTATTGCACACATTTATATTTTTCACATTTGTATTATTTGATCAATATCAAATCCTACTGCTCATTATCCCTCCAGGGAATCTTCCCACACCCCCTAAGGACTGAGGCAGGTGAAGTAACCAGTCTACAGTCTTGATCTAGCCATTATAAATCTGTATTGTGTGGTACTGACTGTCAGGGGTTAAGTAAATGCCATTTTATGCGATGAGATGTGATCGACACCAGCTTGTTGTAACTTATGATTGAATACAACACCAAGGTATAATGTTATGGTAATAAGTAGAAGACATTTAATACATGCATGAATTTCTTCTGACACTTATCTGACCGACAAGGTTGCTTGCTACTCGAGACCTTGGTTAGACATTTTAGAGTAATTAAACCAAAATAGAATATGAAATGGAGCGTGAAGCAAGGGTCAGCGTGGGGAGCCAGTGGGGGACTGTGGAGGTGAGCGAGCTGCCACAGAGGCCCCGTCCTGGGACTGTGCTGATCCTCGGCGCATTTGTGAAATATGTGATGAATGTCGTTTACTAAGCAGGTCTAACGGGGTGAATGGTTTAATATTTTGATGACCTCCCCTATAGCCTCATGGCCTGTCCGCTTTTTAGAGCAGAGGACGCGCATACCAGTACACAAACATGGCTCCTTTCCTGTCAGTGTCTAAAATGCAAATACTGAAAACCTCATGCATATAGAAAAGATACATATAATTAGAACTAATCCTTTGCTTATTTGTACAGTGTGCTCATGCATGCTGGGGAACTGCTGAAGGTGCATGTTTGAGCTACAGCAATTAATTTTCATTTTGTATATATATTTATTTACCAATTAGTATTTTTTATTCATATATGCAAAGCAGAAACACAGGATAGGCAAGATATTGTTTAATGGCAGATAAATATGAACTGTAATGCTGGTTTAAGATTTTGCATGCCTATTTTATATCTAATTTCATCCAGAATTGAAGTAAGTCTGAACTGAAATTTCTTTACACACAATTCTGTATGTTACATGAGGAGAATTTCACTAATATTGCTTTATTTTGTCAGTTTTTTCTCCTGGTATTTTCTCCAGTGACTCCCGTCCACTTGTACAAACTGAACCTATGTCCTTTTGCTCGGACGACGTTGTTTTACACTTCTGTTCCATTTCTCAGCGCCGCACTCAATCAGCTAGTCCCCTATAGTAGCCACACGCGCACACAAACGCTCTACAGGGGGAAGTGACATGGCTCTGAAGGTCAGTGGCTCCAAACAGACCCGTATGATTCCCACGGGCCCTAATGACTTTCACTCACCCTGCTCACTTTTCACTTTCACTTTGAAAACACTGGCCATCGGTTTGCACTGCGATAATCCATCTATGTGTGGTCTCCGCCGGAGCTGGAATTACTGCCACAAGGGGCATGCAGTCAGGGACAAGGAGAAATTATTCATGCATTGGCGCAGAACTTTTTTTTCCTTGGACTACTGTACTGTACACTGGCCTTCTTATTTTTGTAGTGACTCAAACCCACGACAGGAGTTCTGTTCTTCTTCTTCGTAGGTGGGGTTGTTTGAGTTATTATCTGAAAACCACCAGGCCATTCAGTAACTATTTTCCTCCAATTGTCAAACACTGAATAGAGCGGATTGTGATCGGTAGTGTAGATGCTTTAAAAACATGTGTTTGATTTGCAGCTCACACACTTCATGTATTTGTGCATACGTGTACCTAATAAAATGGCCAGCCAATGTATGCTTTTGTGAATGGGAGTTTAAATGTTTATTTGCTTGGCGTTGAAACCACAAGAGAACAAGTTAGGGAAATAGTGAATGGTGGCTGGTCAGTGTTGTGCTTGCTCCAAAGGTTAATGAGGTAGTTGCTTGCTCAGAGGAGAGGAGACGAGCATGTTCTTTACGCAAGAAGGGGCGTTTCAAGCCCAAGGGCCCACTGTAATGACACCCCTCAGATCTCATTATCAGCCTTATTGATTGGTCATGGCCACCTGCCCCTCCACACACCCACACACACACAAACAAGCACGACTACACCCAAACCTGTCACTTAATGTACATTCAGGGATGGTTATATGTTTATATCATTGTGTAGTATTGAGCATCTGCTGTATGTGTAATGAAACTTAATGAAAAAGTGATGCGCCATAAAACTAGACTGTAATTTCTATGAACCAAATTTATTGACATTGACACTTTTCAGAACTGCAGCTCAAGATATTGGGAAGGGTCCCTGAGTGCTGCAAAACTTGACAGGCTGGACTAGGTGGCACTGATGGATTGTGTGAATGCAGACTACACATTTTCTCACTGGCTCAATAAAATGTACTATAACCACACAAAAATGCTAAAATGCCTCTAATCTTTGTTTGCATAGCCTATAGAAACAGGCAGTAGAGTAGCCCCATAAGTCCAATTTCCATTCTTACAACCACCAAACACAAAGAAGCAGCTAGAAAACTATGTTGTGATTTTAACCTACAATTGTGCTCACAGTAATTCTTAAAGACAGATTTACACTCAGGCCATTGCTGTAACATTCTTTGAAATTCACTGATTCTCCATTTACATTTTAACAGTCACTTTGGAGAACGGCATAATCCATATCTGGAAAGCACTCCGGTACACCCACACGGCCACTTCAAAACACAGAGACATTTTTATGCCCCTAATGTGAAGCTGCCATTTTGTTCAGAGAGAAAATGGCTTTAATTAAACGTAGCGCAGTGATAATAGATGTATGTCCTGCTGGGCTGTCAGAGGGCTAGCACACGTCTCTACGGCGCCCACACAGCATCAGCGGAGGAAGCACAGTCACAGCTCTCACTAATGCCTTCACTTTGCATTTTTAACTTACCTTTCTCCTCCATCTAGAACTGAGACTAAAACTTGAGAATATAGTTCTAACTCCGCATATAAAGATAAAGATGTCTCTGTTATGATTATTCTTGCAATCCCTAAAAGCCTCATATGGAAATTTCAGGTTCAGGTGATAGAAAATTTGCATTTTTGCAATGATGCTTTAAATAATACATGTGGTTCATCCAATGCATTTGCTATGTCCATATGAAATAAATAAAGCATATAAATTCATCCCATCTATTTGAGCTTGTTAATCCATTCTAGCTGCCGGCTAGAAGAAAAAGAATAATACCTCTACACTATACTTATAATATTTAATACTAATACTTTACCAATACTTTTACCAATTTTGTAACTAATATGTAATAACAAATATAATAATAGTAGTCATTATAGTAAGTTAATAATTCATTGAGTTACCCCCAAAAGTAAATAGAAAATAAAAATATGTATTGGCAGGCCCAAATATATGTGGTGCCAAGTGGTGTTTTTGTTTTGAATATTTCACAGCATGTTTCAGTGTATAGAATGAGCCTTGTGATTGGCTGAGAGCCTTGGGGATGCCAGAGTGGGTGGGGAGTTTTTAGAGTCTGTGCCTGCCTCCTTGTGTTTCTCAAAGCAGAGCTACATTCAGCAGCAGCAGCAGCCGCATCAGTGGAGGAGGGACGAGAGAGAGAAAGACCCACGGAGCAAAGTTTGAGGCAGCGACAGACACTGGACCCAAGAACAGCTACTGACGAGGAAGGTTAGTGACATATGCAAGCACCCTTCTATGGAAACTAAGTTTGTGTGTGTTTGACTTAGTAAACTGTGACTAAATTTCAAAATATTCTTGAGTATTTTAAGTTGTTTTCGAGACAGCCTCATAATGAGAATCAGGACATTTTTGAATGTAATTGGTGACACTTACTGGCTATAGGGTCAGGAAAGCGCTGAGTTATCAGGATCTATATGAGAGCGTGGCCATTTTTGTGGAAGATGATGTTTTTGACAGGTATTTCCTGCATTCAATTTATTTCTATAAACATACATGACACGATTTGAGCCCCTTTTAAAAACTGCTTACTGTGATTTATTTGAAAGCACCAACTCACCAGGTTATCACATCATGGACCAATGTGCCATGAAATTACTTTGACAATGCCAATGCATTTCCCTCTCCCTTTATCCCCAAATGAGACAGCTTCAGAAATATGGAGAGACTTATCAATGTTCCTCTTCTCAAACCCCATAGGTCATCAGGACAACATATCTACATACTGTACAGCCAACAGCAGTCTGTTCAAATTAGAGCTGTCAGTCAGGGAGGAAAGGACATTTTCCTCTTGATATTTTTGAATGTCTGCTTTGCAAATCATTGCCCTGGGTTGAGTTTATGATTGCTATTTCACTTAAGGGAAATGTGATCTGGTTCTTGGCCTGAGAGGTGTGGTCCAGCCAACGCCGCTGCTTATCTAAAATCTGTGCCAGGCACTGGATCTAGCACAGCCTTCTTCATCCGTATTGTCTCAGATAACAGTGACAACTGTTGAATAATGAAGTGGCCTTGTTAACTGTAATGAGTAAGTGTTCCACTGCACAGGTCTGGAGCCGGCCTCACACCAGTTTGAGATTGTACGTTCAGGTGAAAGGGATACTCAGAGGACAATGGATCAACAGCTTAACACAGAAAAGCTTAGAGTTATGTTACACTGTACATAGCTGAAGGTTTATTTACTAGAGGGTCAAACTGGACAAACTTGTCCAATTTGCATAATTTATAATGTTACCTTGGAACAGCTTCATTAAATGTTGTTTAATGTTGTTATTAATGCTTCTATTTTATAGCCTACAGCAAAGTGGATGTACAGAAATCAGGACATATTTAGTAATTAGTTTTTGGCAATTGTGGCTATGGGGCAATGACATGACACTCACATATGGGAGTTATATACAGCAGCTTGACCTCTTGGAGCTGAATTCTGCTGCTCATAAACCAAACAAGGGCATTGTCCTATGCTGCCAAGAAGGCCCAGGAGACCAGTTTGAAGTAGTGTAAAGTAGCCCTTTTATTCCAGTTGTGGCCATTTTACCATGATGACAACACCCACAATAAACAGCTTTGTGCTACTGATGCACTGATTGAAAGGAAGTTTTTGTTGTTGGTCATGGTGTAATGCCATGTAATAAGAGGAGATAGAGAGGAACGAGAAAGCCCTTAGAATACCCACTCATCAGCATGTTCAGTGATATACTGTACAGTCTACTGTTGCAGAGAGAACAATCAACTGCTGTCTCATTGTTTAGTGGAACTAACCATTGTCACTGGCCCATACTTACAAGTATATTCATAATTCATAGTGATGATACAGACGAGTGCTGGGCAACATGACAATTTAAAAAATTAAATATGATCTTATCTTGTGGCTATTTGCAATTTTTATTTGATCACATATTTGATTGAGTGCTTCTCTCTTTAAAGCAGCTCTATGATCAGACACACACTCCTCTTGGTCGGCCTCTGTCATTCTTTGAGTGAGTGACCACTGGATTAAACCAATGACACTGAGGTTTGGTCATATAATGACAGATACACAGATACTAATTGGATGAATTATGGCAAAATTGTGATTGTGGCCCAAATAAAAATGTGGTTTGATTCATTTGGGAATATTGCCCATTTTTTTACAAAGTTAAAGCTATATAGAAAATAATCTGCAGTTTTGGGTTTTTGAGGTAAACAAAGGGAAACCAAAAATGAATCCCAGGATTTTGTGATTTTGTCACAATTCATGTGCGTTATTTAACATAATTTATATTATTTTTAAGAGATAAGTAAAGCAATTTCTTTTGAGAGTTCACTGTCACTGTGATTGGTCAATTCCCCCTGTCACTCACTCAGAGCATGAAAGACATGGAGCAATAAGAGGCGGGGGGAGGGCAGAGATGTGTAAGTATAGAGCTGCATTAAACAGATAAGAACTAAAATACATGTTGTCA
>JACN01055714.1:0-15488 GCA_000787155.1 Scartelaos histophorus
CGTACATCAGAATTTGTCTGTTTGTCATTGTATTTTGTGAATTTCATGTTTTATACCAGGAAAGGAAAAATGCAAAACCTTGATTCACCTCAAACTAATCCAAAGGTGCAGTTCATGGTCAAGGTACTGTACTGTACTGTACTGTACTGTACTGTACTGTACTGTACTGTACTGCACTGTACTGTACTGTACTGTACAGGGGAACTTCTCTAGTGGAGGGTGCTCCACAATCTTGACTTGGAGTAAAGATGATATTGTTTTGCCTTGAATGTCTACACACGTCTGCACTTACACAAATATAAGCAAAGCGACGGTGTGCGTTAGGAGACGAGAAAGTGCCAAGGCCTCTGAAAAGAAAGAAAAAGTTACATAGTGCATCTTTAACCAACAACAGGCCTATCTCCATTTATCCATGTTTTTGAATCCTGTGACGTTGTGAAGAGCTTCTGGAGGAGGTTCTATTCATGTGTAAATGAAATGTCAAAACACACTCACACTCTCCTCTGCGGTGCATTTGATTGGCTGATCATAGGAGGAAAGCCCCGCCCACAAAGGCAGGTTTAAACAAAGTACTTTAGATTCCCGTTGAAACTCCTGCGTGCATGGAAATGATGGTGGTAATTATTGCAGTCTTATTTTTTGTTCAAACGTTTTTGTAATTAGTCAGACACCGTATAAAGTAGCCAGTCCGTATAATGTGGCCACTGTTTGTATTTTAAAACATCACAGAACATTTCCTGGATTACCACTCAATGACATCATGCAGTGGGACCAAGCCTTTGGGAACGTGCTGCCTCAAGCTTTACCACTTCTATGAGGGTCATTTTCAAAACCAACTCTAATCCACACAACTTTACGTGTTCATTTTAAAAAACAAAAGGCTTGTTTTTACCTTGACATGTTTCAGTGCGGATTTGTCTTTTTCATCAGACGGTTGTGACGTGAGATCAGATGATCTTGGCCACATCTATAAAGAAGAAGACACAAAGTTATCTAAAAGAAGACATAATGACTTCCACTTATGGGTCCACTCCTCACATTTGAACCATTCAGCGTTTGTAAATGAGTAAATAGTTTCACATCATCATCCTAAAATGAAGAAGGGGAGCAGCTAAAATAAATATTGTTAAAATGCTAAATTATGTTATACACTGAGTTCTTGGTGTAGTCGTCAGTAATTGAAAATACCAGGTTCCACATCTGGGAATTTTGATTTTGGATATTTCATGGCAAAGTACAATGTAATGAACAAGGAAATCTGAGACACTGAGTGCAACAAAACACAAAAACACACCTGAGTCTTGATGAGAAAATAATACATTCTCACCAGATGTGTGTGTGCACTGTCCTATATTTAAGAAATAAACATATTTCCAGTGCATAATACTAATCTAACAAGAGCCAAACTAATGAATTACACAAAGACACAATAAAATGTGATTGAGGCACAGACAAATGAAATAAATGCAGAAAAAAAAAAAAGTTTTGTGTTTACACTAGTTTTAGCCACATCTCACAGAGCCACAAACTACATCTTGAAGTTATTAAAGTAATTCTGCGAACTGCTGATATTGACCTTATGATTAAAGCATCATTCAGATACATGGAAACACTCCTGGGCTGGAGGGAAACACACCAAACACACCTGCTCCAAGACGGCCCAAGTGAACCGTGACAATAGAAAAGAGGCTAAGCAAACTTAAGTAACATAGACAGTATCTCGAGCATCTAGTGATGCTCTGTGAAAATACAACATGACTGGGTCAGTCATCTAATAACGAGTGGCACCTTTATTATCAACAAGTTCAACTAAAACTACTGGACTTACTTTATAGAAGCTGGAATTTTACTACCAACGAGGTTTAGCTTCATCAGGGCCTGTGTTTATGGTTGTGACATTTTACGACGTCACCAAAAAGTCCCGGAGTTAATCCCTCATTAGCTTTAAGAGGTATTTTGCAGAAAAAAAAGTTAAGAAGTACAAAAATACAACTCTAAAATAGAATACTTTTACCTTTGTCATCAACACAAAAAATATATATATCCAAATCCAAGGACTTTTAACAAAATAAAGGAATTTTCATTCATTTTAATAATGGTCATAACATATTATACCTATTGCCTGTTACATATATACATATTTTACACCTATTTGGACCAAGTCTGGTAACATGGTTGCTAAGTAACAGCTATATTATGACCTCTACTTATGTCATATCAGCTGATTGAACTTGAACTTCACTAAAATGTTTTGAATGTGCTCTTGGGCTCTGTCCGTTTTTTCAGTGTCACTGTCATGGGTGAAATGTCATGGATAACCCGTCATGGATAACCCGTCATGGATAACCCGTCATGGGCGACCCGTCATGGGTGACCCGTCAGGAGCGATGGGTGACCCGTCAGGAGCGATGGGTGACCCGTCAGGAGCGCTGGGTGACCACAGTACAAGTTGCCCATGTTTTAAGTTGGATTATGAGGGAAATGAGAACTTCCAGATACTAATTTCAGACAGTAGAATTTTCACTGTGCAAATCACAGTCCTGTGCAGGCTAACTATAGTCATTAACTGTGTGCTGCAATTACCTGTGTTATCTTACTGGTGGTTTTCAGATTCTAAAATGTGATGGTGTCATACTCCAAAACTCTGGAGAAGAGACACTTTTTTCCAATTACAAAGATTGAATTAATTCTTTCGCGAATTATTCCAGCATTTTACCATTATTTTATTTGTCCTTCTCCTGTATTGTTATTGTATGGGCAATAGCAGATCCTAAGATACAGGTAAATAGTTATAAATAAAGTGTGGTATAATAATAGGTTACGTGGTTTACTCAGGAATACTTTTGCATATATACCAAAACTAGATACTCTTTTAAGGAAGCATCAATACTAAATATATAACTTAAAAGTGCTATATTATGCAAATTAACTTGGCAATGTAGACAGACTAATAATAAAGGGTTATTCGAAGCTTAGAATCCTTTGCTCCACCTAGTGATGTCATGTAGTGGTAGTTACCTTTTACCTTTTAAGTTCAGAAGAGATTGGCAGTTGTGTGTTTAACATGTGTGAATGAAATAAAACACATCTTCAGATATGTTTATGATGAGGAAATAACTCTTTGAGATTGTCGAATATAATGTAATGCAATGAGTCTAACAGTATCTTTATGGAAACTGGTGTACAACAATATGGTAATTATTATTTTGCATTGAAGATTACATTCAATTGTCTTAAAAGGGCCTTATTATTATTATTTTTACAGTAATTAGAATTGAGTATCGAACTACTTCCTCAGTATCAAAGTCACACACTAATATATTACTTCACACATATTATTAACAGTGCATTTAAATCACAGCTGCAGGTTTTTTCCCACCTCTCTCCAGCCTCTGTCCTCAGTAAACTCCAGTCCGCCGTGCTCATCCTGTCTGGGTCTGTGTCTCGTCTTCCCACGGCTCTGTACAGGAAGTCCATAAATCAGACACTTTCACCAAACATGCATCAGCCTAATCTCCTCTCACACTCACCTGTGCAGTCTCACCAGGAGGACCTCTCATTAACTTTCTCACAACACGTACATGCTGTTGAGTGCAGTTTGATAATGGTGTATTACTGAATATGTTTTAAAGGTCCTATGTTAGGAAAAAATACTCTTGAGATCTTTAAACCGCGCTAGAAAGCTCAAAAACATACTTCATTTAATTATTAGTCTACGTGTCTATCATCTCCATCTATTTCTAAAGCGCAAATGCTCCGTTCCACCAGAAAAGGTAGATTTCAAGTTAAGCTTTTACCTTTATTTCAGTACAGAACGGCAATTCTAGGGCTGAAATTACCCAAATGATTCTAATGAAGGTGCGTGGAGTTTAAAATAATAATAGAACATGTAATATGAGCTCTTTAAAAGTTTACTAAGTCACTTTTCTGGTACTGTTTGGCATTAAACTTAATCTTACATGTATTATATTACAGGAAAAGCATGCATTCTTATTGTGAGTGGGCTCGCCTCTCCACAAATCTGACCTGTAACTTGGTCTAGTGCCATATTTGTCTATGAAGATACGTTTAATGTCATTGTGTGGAATCTTACAGGCAAAACTACAACTTTGCTATGGAGAAAAGCAGGTGTCTGAGCCTCCACTGCAAAAAATGCACCTTTAAAGTATGAAAAACTTACCTTACTCGCAGTCATATAGCAATTACGATAAAGAACGTCTTATATGCAAAACATTTCACACTGTCTTTATGGTCATTGGTCAGCCTGTGGGGAAATAAACTCCAATAGAAAACATGCAAATCCAAAAGATCCACAAGAAAAGAACCCAGAACCTTCTCACTGTGTGGCAGGAGACCTAAACCTATGAGCAGTGCTGATCAGGTGTTGTTGAGATTTCCAGTCTCATGAGAATCATAACATCAAGATAAGGCACTTTTTAGAGTATATTTAGTAACATAATAAACTAGACTACCTATCAGTCCATAAAGCAAGTCTGTTTCTGTAGAATTAATAGGCTGGTCCTCTTAATTGTTGAAAAATGAATGTTAGAGACATTTTTAAACCCTCCATCCAGTAATTTTTTATTGATTTCAACAATAAGCTATAGCAGGGAGCCTACACAAAGCAGTGGGCGGGGATAGGGGGTATAGGTGAAGATACATTTTACCACTGCATAATATGGTTAAGCTCATAAAAGTTGTTTGGTCCTTTAAGAAGAAGAAGCTTGTTTATCTCGTTTACCTAATCTATTGAGGCCTGTCAGGAGGGCACCCCGAGTGTTTGGGGGAAACAAACACATCCGGGACAGACCTTGGATTTGACCCGCGTCGTGTGCGTCGTGCGCGCAGTGACCTCCCGGCATCTGCCCCACAGCGCGGATCAGTTATCGCCAGGCTCCGGGCGAGACAAACGCGGCGGAGGAGGAGAGGGTCAGAGGCCGCGGAGGTAACAGGAGACACCGGTGACAGAGTCTGAGCTGGTGCGCCGCAGGGAGCGTCACGACGTGTAATGGAAACTGGAGACATGGCACCGGGCGAGACAAGGAGGGAACCTGGAAAACTAAATGTCATTCATCAGGATCAAATGCAGGCCTGGATCAGTCAGTTCTGAGCGCCTGTTTTAGGGATGTATAAAAATGTACCACGAGCCAAATTCATTAATTGGCAAAAAAGTAATTGGCCCCTCTGACCACCTGACCCACCACATTCTAGTCAATGTGGCTGAAAGAGACAGATTCCATTGTACTGTGGAACCTGACATTCCCTGACATTCCCCGCTTGGCCTTGCTTAAGCTTCTGAGATCAGGATTAAAGCTGGAAAAAAAAAAAAAAAAAGTCCTCATCTCTGATACTTATTGCAGCTCTCACCACTGTGTCATACAAATATATTTACTCTCCTGCCTCTGCACATACTACACTAGATAAATCTGTAAACTTGTACTGAATATACATCTCTTTCTCTCATACAACCATCAAGACAGATGACGTAAAATAAAGACAAATGCAGTTTTATATTTTATTTTTGTTTAATTTATTTCTCTCAGCGCTTGGAGTCAGCACCAAGAGAAGACCCTGCTTCTGCGAGGAGCTGCCATAAACTTTATATTTACACAATTCACACAGTTCATGTTTAGAGTCCACACGTTTTTCTGTTCCAGTCTTTGGCTTCAAAGCAATGAAACAAAGCACCGTCTACAAGTCAGAAAAACATTTTCACATAGTTCTCCATACTACAGTCTCATTGCTTTCAAAGTTAAATATATTTGTATTAACTGGTTATAGGTCTATGAAATGTGTTGCTTAGCCCAGAGGAGGAAAGAACAGTCATAAACAAATTCCATGCAGTAAAAAAGTGCACTATAGGTCCTAATATTTAGTATAAATTTCTGTGCCCACAAAATCACTATTGTTGCCAGGAGAGGAAACAAGAACTAGAGTGAAGCAATTTTTAAAAAGTTAAATTTGATAGTGGTTAGTTACAAATCATTTGTAACATGTGTTGTACTAAAGTAGTAGTAGTAGTAGTAGTAGTAGTAGTAGTAGTAGTAGTAGTAGTAGTAGTAGTAGTAGTAGTAGTAGTAAAGAAAGAAAGAAAGAAAATGAATGCACTTTTTACTCTTTCAATAGTAATTTAGTTTATAGAGGGATATCATTTACTAAAAGCTACTTTTAACTGCATACTGATCCTGGTTCTGCTCTTTCCACCCCGGGCTAAGTTGTATTCATTTAAAGACCGTTGTAGTAGTTGCTGTTGTAGTATTTTGTGCGTCGAAAGCATCGCGGCTGGTCAAGGCATTACCTGAATCATTTCTTTAATTGACCATTCAAAAATACACCATTTTAAGTGCTAGCAACTTTAATAAAATAAATGAATACACATTTAACTTTCAGGATCTATTGGGAAAAATAAATATGACCCAAATTTTAATGGGATTTTTGTTCTTTTTTTTTCATTTTGCATGTCTAATATTAGTCTTGAATAATACATGTAGATTCTATATTAATGAGGCACTTGAGCTATTGGCAAACATGTGCGTTGAAAACATAATTCTAAATATGGCATCTATAAATTACCAAGGAGATCATTCACTACACTAGTCCAATGACTTCTACATAAAACCTCCCCTCTGACAATCGTTCATTTGTTTGAGTAGGGCTCCCTCTGGTGGTGAGGGGTTTTTGACACTTATTTGAAAAAGTAAGTATTTTGTAACATCATAGGGATTGAATAAAGACATTAGAATGTTGCTGTTCCTTTGAAAATTGTATTAATGTTATAAATTTAAGTTGATAAAGAACTGCACTATGGCCTTCAAAGAGTAATAATATTAATGTTTGGATGTAGGTAAAACAGCCTTCTTTTTCCTTCTTTTAATTGCATTTTTATGCAAATATATAAAGACCTTAAAGTAGCATTGCTCATTTGAAGCAATTTGTTATATATTCAATAGTAATTTTATATTTATGTCATTTAAAATTTTTTGTCAGTACATTTTATACAGGGGGAATATGATCACCCTCATTTCAGGATACTGGAAATGTACCCAAACATAATTCTATGAAGTACTAAAACCTGTCATAAAAGCTCCTAAACTATGTAGGTTGGCCACTGGTAATATGTGCCAATCTAATTATGGATGGTAGCTTTAAAGCCTGTTGTCTCTTTTCATTAAATATTTAGTTTCTTTCCCTGTTTGAATCTAAATTTGACTAATGTTTCATGTTAAACCTACATCAAAACTTCCCTTACCATTTGAAATAAGCTAAAACAACAGCTTCCATTTTGCCATTGCATTATTTCAGTTCTTTTCTGGTGACTCCCTGGTTTATTTTCACTTGAGTAGCCTCTCATGCTGCCTTTTGGTGATGATATATTTGAAAAACTCATACACGGACCAGCTAATCGCCGTGGAGGGCATCTGGTAGATTACTCTCGCTTGGACTCCTTTAAAGAACGCAGCTGCTCCTCCGGTTCTGTAAACAGTCCGAAATGCTTTTCCCAATCCTGAAATGTGTCTCCCGCCAACTGCACCCGCACCCTCCGCTTGGATCATCACCACTTGGGCTTCCTGGGTGTTTAAAAGGGTTTTGCAGACATCTAAAGGCGTGGTAGCGGCAGCGGCTAATGCTCCAGCTAGTGCACCGGACACGACGTGGGAGGTGGGGTTGTATTGTCTGTGCGGGTTGAGGGTTTCCTGGAGAGATTCGTAGGTCATGAAGTGGAGGGCCTGGAAGGGGATGTTCATGGTAAGTTGGGTGGTGTAACTTCGGTAAAAGGCGGCCGTGCCCTCGCGCCGCAGCAGAGACGAGATGCAGTGAAGGACCCCGCGGTATGGAGAGTTAAACATCTGCATGCGCTGTTTTACCACTGCAACACAGAGGGGGGGTTAGCTACAAGTATCAGCAAATCAACACTCAACCCATTTTGATTATGGGATATTTTCAAATTAAATGCATTTGCTGTTTACATACAAATATGATTTTGTTGCTTGCAGAAAAGATTATGGTGCTTAAATGATTACCATCTTCAGATAGAGATATTTGATCCTCGTACTCAAAGGTCTCAGTGCAGTTTACCTGGTCAGGTTGGGTCATGATTAGCCAACTGAAACTGCATGTACTTGTTTTATTTGTTTGTTTAAAGCTACCATCTCCAAGTACATTTGCTTTTGTTGCTTGTAGTTGCAAGATGTGAAACCTGCCTCCTCACTTGGCCTTTCTTCAGGCTCACTTTTGATTCTTCTCTAAGAGCCAAAGCTGAAACACTATCAAACTGCAGAAAAGTGGATAGCATGTAGGTGATATGTGAGAACACAATACGAGTGGGTTGGCCTATCTAATTACAGATGGTAGCTTTACAGGACTAAAACAGCATCCAAATTAATAAGAATTGACATAAAACAGGCATAAGCACTTGGGGATTACACAAGGAGTAAACTTTGGGTTTTCCAAGCAACTTTTGAAAAAAATGTTCCCTCATTTTTGCCCTTCCAGCTGACCATAAATGTGTCCATTGTTAAACAGTTTACCTTCAGCAGGGTTCATGATGGCATCATGGATCACTGTGGCCATGCATCCTGCCACTCCTGCAGGGAAAACAAAAACGGTTTGCACAAGAGTCTCAAGCACTTCAGATCTTGTTTAGAGGCTCTAAACTACAGGGTTAGCAGAATTAAAATGTATTATGACATAGAACCCATAACAAACCCAAACAACAAATGCAGCCTGACAAAATATCATTTGTGACAGATATTCCTGACTAATATAACTAGTAAAAATGCTAAAATGTTAAACTTGACAATTGTTTCTTTCATATGTCCACATTGTCTTAGTTCTGTGAGAGAATTACAAAAAAACTTTTTAAAAAGATGCAACATTTTAAATAGAACTATGATTTCAGTAATATATTTTTTAAGCAACACTACATATAACACTGTGTTTTTTTAGTAAACTGCAAACGTTTGCAGTGGGTTTTACCATTAGCAAAGTGGCTGTTAGCTCCAGGGTGGATGGCGTTGCTGAGTCTGAACTTGATTTTCTCGTAGCAGGCGAAGTAGAGCGCGTGTGCAGGCCCCGCCCCCACGGCCAAAACATTGACGCCTCGAATGGGCCGCCACACTCCCTCTGTCTGAACGATCTGCCGTAGCGCATCCATCACATTACGATACCGTGCGCCAGGCTCAGGGTGGAGACTCTGCATTCGAGTCTGGAAACAGAAGAGGAAACATTTAGGATGTAGTTTATTTGATGATAATCTGTAGGAATGGAGGTGTTTTTGGATCAGAAAAGTTGTGTAAAATTTCAGTCAAAAAATATCTCCATGGAGACAACAGGTGACATACCAGCCAGCACAAAAGTTACATAGTACACCTTTAACAGACATTTCAATAAACACACTAAGATAACACACTAAAGAGTAATGGTAGTAATGACCAAACCCAAGATCTGCAGCACTTGCCTAGCCAGTTAGTTCCTTCTACATTCTGTTCGAGTCCTCAGAGTTTAAAAAAACCTCAGTCCAAATGTGAGACCATTCAACCAAATCTCTCTCAAATACAGAAGACATTTCCTCTCCTATCATTCAAAACAACATAACTTGAGATAATTAGCAGTTTGGTGCTTTGATTGTTAATTCTACAGAAATCAGTCAGGCCTTTCAGAATCAGGGAGGTAGGATACAGTTCCAGATCCACTCCTCTTTGTAAAGTTTTGTCAAAACGTGTGGTTCTGGTTGGTAAGCTGGGAGCTGCACCGTGACACCCTCTGCTCCTGTCAGTTTGGCCATGAAGGCTAAATTAATCCTTGGCCTATGGGGGCAATAAAGTGTACCTTTACTAGGGTTGCAAGATTATAGAGAATATCAAACAAACAAAAAAATCTCAATTTGAATGGATGCAAACTACAAATGCTTAAATTTTTAAGTACCATAATGTCCACCACAAACAAAATACCCAGTCTTATTCTGCTTAAAAACTGCTAAACCTGTAGTTTAGATCTGTATCTGTATTGTTCTGACATGTTCTGATTAGTGTCAATTCATATTTTGAATGTAAAAATGGAACTTTGAACAGAATCCTATTGAAAACAGAAATTAAAGTCCAAATTGCAATTCTTGTCAGAAACCGTTTTTCAAACCGTTTAAGCCTCCCTTTACCTTGCCCTATATCAGAGGCAGAGGACTTTTCCTATTGCACTGAGTTAAGCCTTATAGAGTGGCTTGTTTGGTAACTTCTGGCCAACTTAGTTATTTGTTCAGTACAACATGCTTATCTCTGAGCTGTGAGGAATAGCCCAAAATAAAATACATAAAAAACTGTACTTCGACACTAGAGGGCAACAATGAGACACAGCTTGACCATGGAAGTATCTTCTATTACAGATATGGGGAATACACTGTAAAAATAGAAATGACCAAATATTTCTGAAATGTTAAATATTTACACAGCCTCAAACTAGAGTCTGCTGGAAGGTGCCCAGTCATTCTGATGTGAATAAAACAGGGCTGTTTTCAATGGAACTAAACAAAAGGGTACATTTGGTCCTAAACACAAAAAAAGCATTGTTTTTGTGATGCAACAGTCTTCCTGTTCAAGAGAAAATAATGATGCAGTAGGTTTTCCCTATATTTTCATACAAAATAAATATGATCAACATTTGAGTCTTACATGATACACAATTGAGACTTTTTACACCAAACTTTGGCATTTATGTTACAGATTATAATTATGTATTTATGCAAGTTGAAAAATAAGTAAAAGTGATTCTGCAACGTGCATACAAAACTGCACTGTAGCCAGCAGAAGATGCAAAAATGTACTGTGCTTGAACACGTAAATGAGGCTAAATTAAATTGATTCAATTAATTTTCGTTTAATTTTAGTTTTAAATTGAAATTTGGAAAAATTACTAAATCGTGAAATCTAAGAATATTTGGAGTTTACTCCTGACTTTCTTACTTGCAATGCAAGATTATCATGCAATTGAACAATTGATATTGCAAAAAAATCTCATTACAATTTCACTTATTAATTTTAGATTACATACAAATTTCTCCTCAAGGATATAATAAGTATCAAAAAGTGCTTCCCCAGTTTCAAAGAGTCTCTGCTCTGACTTTGATTAAAATTAAATTAAATCATTCATCCAGAGTGTGCAAACAAAAAACAAACATTTATATCCATATTGCTCACTCCTAGTTGACATATTTGTGGTTTTTGATTTATTTGTTTGAGTATTTCTTCTTCAGGTTAACTACAGGACCAAGTGGACAGTCATTTTCATTTCTTCAGTAAAACAGTGGAATAGTTCTAAGTCACACAAACAGCAGCTGATGCAGTAATAGCCGCTCATGTGACAAACTAATCCCAGAGATCCTGAACTGAGAGTACTGTTTTTTGAACAAACATTTAGAAAAGATGTTTTTTGAACTTTACTAGAACTTAACATAAAAGCGTAATTTCCAAATAAGTGTGGTAATACCCAGTGTGGAGCTTGCCTCTACGTAAAAATGCAGCCAAATGCGTAAAGTTGAACCAAAACTCCACCAAAATTATCCTACTCATTGGTCTTGGTAAAAGTACATTATTAATAATACTGTCATTAATTTCCAATTAAAAAAAACAAAAACACGGGGGGGGGGAGCCCTACCTGCTCCCTGATCTCATTTGTTTTCTCCTCCAAGTCACACATTTCTCAGCAAGGAGGAGTGCAAACAAGGTTCAGACAGTAAGAGGTAAAAAAAGTAATAGAAGCAGTAGTAGTTTAAAGATTGAGAAGATTGGACAGTTGTCATTTTTTCTGAACACTTAAAATCCTATTTTGTCGAATATTCTACTTGATGCGGCCCAGCCTCACCCAGATGCAAACTCAAATTACCCGGGGGCTACTGGAGGTAGAAAACCCTGGCATAAGATCAGACAAGGGGTAATTGAAGTATGAATAATTTGAAGAAAACAGGAACAAAAAACACAAAGACTACATCATCAGTTGCCGTAAATGTTTGGTCATATGACATAGGAACTTTACAAGTCTGGCTTTTAACTTAACACCCAGTAAACTGAAGATAAGGGAAAAAAGGGCGACAATTTCTCAATGTAAAATCAATTGGAAACACAATCAAAAGAGCCAGAAACGTCCCATGAATACTTCATATTTGGAACATGCTAACTAGCGGTTTAGCTATGTCCATTTATATACACTGTCAGTGAGTTACCACAACTTATTAATCAGTATCAATTTTAAAGTGTCAACAGGTATAAGAACTCACTGTTCATCGCTTACTACAATAATTACTATTGACAGTAGTTTTGAAAGTAAGGTCAGTATTCAGTAGTTCTGGGTAGTCAGTGGCAGAAGATTCAATATCCATCATCATATTCATTATTTTGGTACTGCGTAAGTATGCCTTTTGTAACTGGGTGTATTTTAACTGTAACTGGAACACATAAGGAACTTGCGTAAATTATTTTCTTGTAAATTTGTTTGATGCATTTCCTTTACAGAAGACATCAGTTTAATCACAAGGAAGTCCAAGGATTTATCATCAGTCCATATGAAACAATACCTCACCTTTGCCAAGAATGTATTTTGTAAATAGTCTAGCATGCAGCTAAACAAAGCAAATATTACATAGTCAAAACGGAGTGGGAAGGCCATTCATGAACCACTGTAGCATTTGAACACTTGTAAACAGAAAGTGTAAATTATGTAATCCAATAGTAAAGATTTATAGGCAAAGGTACAGTCCTTATCTCTAAACAGAATCCATTTGATTGAAGATGACATAACCAAACACGTATTGTAGATAATTCCTGCATTGCCCTATTTAAAATATCATTCAAAAAGGTAAGCCAGATCAAGTTTTCATTTACATACAAACCTCCTATACTTTTTAAAGTCAGCAAATTAGAGATTGAAAGTTAAGATTGAACCAAAACTAACTCAAAGCTAAATGATAACTTATGGATCTTTAATTTGAAATAAACGGAACTTATTTTAACAAGGCATGTTGCAAAGACAGCTGCTCCAATGCACGCATATCTATGGCTGTCTAGTAATACAAGCATTCCACGTTTAACATGACCCTGCTAACAGTTTTCGTGCATTGATCCTAGTCTGACAAATACGATATAACGTTAGATTTAAATGTATTCTTATTCTGAAATTACACTTTATTTTATCTTGTTTCCGGTTGAGTTTATTTGTTAAGTGACCTCTGATAGCAAGGTTATAGCTGATAGCATGTGGCTAACATCGAGTGCAGGCTTCAACAGAGGCCTAGCAAGAGCGCTGCGCCTGCCCGATCTGTGTCAATGCTAACAGGCTAACATCACAAACAAACTTACCACTAGTTAACAAGTCATAATACTTCACTAGTACAATACATTTAGTATTAGTTCCTATATTTGCCACCTGTGATCGAGGTTATAATAAAAACGTTTAATCCTCAGTTTAAACAGCGAATGACAATGTAATGTATTATTGTCACTTTTTCATTATTCTATCCAGTGTATCTTGCATGAACGGTGCAGTATTTATGAATAACAGATTACATGCTTTCTAGTTTTTAAAGACAAAATGATACAAACAAGTTTATGATAAATGACATTCGCGCATGTGTAGAGCACTTTGTGGGGCGAATGGGGTAACTTCCATGGTAACATATCTGGTAGTGACAGCTAATGGTCATTTTGACATTAACAAGGTACAAAAATAGTTTAAATGCATGATGTGCGTTGCAAAACATACACAAACATTAAATAATTATACAACAATATGATAGGAATTGAAAAAGTTTGTATTAACATTTGGATTAGTGTGATAAATACCTTAACACAGTCGATGGGATACATCAGGCAGTGCTCCATGATTCCAGCCACGGCTCCTGCCAGCATATGGGTGCTAGTGGCTGCTCCCTGGGGCAAGCCTTCATAGTCTATTTCAGTATCCAGGGATGTCGCGCTTTCCATCGGCGTGGCTCGATGCACTACCGCCGGAGCAAAGTCCGATTCCAGTCTGGGTGTTGTGAAAGGCAATGCACCGTGAAACCCTCCAGTAGCGTCCAGAATTCTGCCGCCCAGCCATCGGATCTCTCGGCCGTCGACTCCCGCGGCTTCGACGGGCGTTCGCCGGGCCACAAAACCGTCCGCTTCCATCCAAAAACAGTCCGAGGATACGCGGAGGTCGCGTCCCAGCCGGCCCGGGGAGCTCTTGGCGGGTGAAGGGCTGCTACAACGCGGTGAAGCTTGAGCCGGGGGGAAGGCCTAGCTGAGCAATGATCCTTACTAAAGGCTGATTGACCAGAATTCCTGTCAATCATTTTTTCTGTAATATCATTGGTTAAGAGCCATTCACAGAGGGGCGTGTTTTAAAGGAGACGGAGAGTTACAAAACTGCGCTTTCACAACTTTGGGAAATCACATGGGAAATTCAGACGGGAAGAATACAATGGGATGATTGGTAAAGCGGAAGCTTGTGTTGAAATAAAAGCAAAGCGAACAGAACATTTCTAGAGCATTGTTTATAGCCAGGCCTAAATTAGAAAGTCATGTATCAGCCTCTTGAGTGGCATTACAAGTACATTTATCCACTGGTAACACGTGGAATTGCACAGAATGGATTTTTTTGGTCACTGATGTCCGTGAGTTGTTGGTTGTTAGCTATGATTTAGTCTAGTAGCGATAATTACACATTGGACAACCTTGACTAATAAATATCCATAGAGCTCCTGCAGTTGACGTCATGCAATCCCAGCATGCATCTCCAACTCCAACACTGGCAGTGGCCCCTGCCTCTACGGACAAAAACTGTTTAAACTGCACTGAGACCTTTGACTGAAACACAAAGGCCACTGAGAAGTGCAGTGTAAATGTTGCAGCAGTTGTTGCAGTAAAACCTGAATTTCCCTGAAGATCAAAGTGTCTCTGTCTGGAGGATTGGACCTGTTGTACATGTTTTGGGTTGAACTGTAGCCACTCAGATACAGTGTTACTGAACACAGTAAATGGCCAGTCTAATAGAAATGATCATGACATATTTTCTTTTGGGCATTTGGTATAAATCATGTATACTGTGAAAACTAGCTCTTGCTGATAATCCCTGAGATTATCATTACACTGTTGAATCTGAAAAACACTAAGGTAGTTCTAGACCATGTGAGCCTGGCCCCCCATCATGGGACCTCAGCAATTTTGAGGAATATGATTCTACACAACAAATAGGTAAGATGAATCCAAGATATCGTAATTTCTTTAAAAAATACATTCTGCCCCCCATTTTTGAACTACCTAGTCATAACGTGTTCCAAAGTAGTTTTAAACGTCAAAGAGTGCCTAATATTATAAAAAAAACGTGTGATCCTATTACTAAAACAACGTGATAGTAGTTTTGAGACAGAAATATTATTTGTTAAACTAATCCAAAAATTGCATTATGACATGTATAAGCGTGAGGAACACGCTTATACACAATGTTTTGATGTTTGTGGAGGA
>KN510725.1:9968-20652 GCA_000787155.1 Scartelaos histophorus
AGCGGTTCCTCCCCTCCCGGTCCGGTCCACCTGCCTTTACATCACCGGGGTATTCATCACCTCAGAGGGCCCCCGTCAGACACCGGGGATGGGCCCTTAGCCATGCTCTGATGGAGGGGCCCCGATTATGATGCATGTCGATCACTGCGGCAAATATTGACATGAAAAGTGTGCGAGAACGGCCCCTCGGCTCATAGCTCCCCCGGTCCCATACGGCCTGCTTTACTCGCCGTGACAACACATCCGATCGCAACATAAAACCCACGGCGACGGAGCGGCCAACCGGTGTGGAGACAGACAGCTTTAAGCCCCTCCCACTCTGTCTGCGGATACAGGGGGCGACCAGTTTGCCAGATTTAAAGACGTCTACTGATTCGAAGACCTTAGATGTGCCTTAAAGCGTAACTTTCGAGCGCTCGCCTTCCTTAAAATTGCGTTGTTTTGCTTTGAAATACTCCACACTGTAGCATTAAACATCCATCTTGCTTCTATTCAAGTACAGCGGATTTTATGTCTCGAAAAACTTCCTCAGATTAGACCCGTAACTTTGCTAGTTGGCGTCATGTGTTTTTCAAGATTGGAGATGAGTTTTCTTGCTCTTCTGAATCCTCTAGCTATACTCAAAGGATCAATGTTGTATTTCAGTCACCCACATTGACCTTGAACATTGTGTCAAATGCGTAGGACCGGTTCCTCTACAGTTCTTCTTGTTAATAAGAAATTGTTGTCCTGGTAGAGGTAAAAACTGACATGTAAAGTGTGTGAGAAAAGCCCCTCGACCCATATCTCCTGCTTTACTCGGCGTGACGACGTAAAACCCACGACGATGGAGCGACCAACCGGCGTGGAGATAGACGGGTGCAGGTCCCTCCCACTCTGTCTGTGGAGATTGGAGATATCTGGTTTTCTAGATCCATATGAGGACATCAACAAGCAGAGAAGGTGTTCCAGACGACGCAAAATGGCATGAAGAAAAGCACGTCAGCAAGCAAAGTTACGGGTCAAATCGAGTATTTTGGAGAAATAAAATCACCTGTAATCGAATAAATGCGAGATGAATGTTTAATGCCATAATGTGGAACATCCCGAACCAAAACTATGCAACTGTAATGAACGCAAACACCTGAACGTTCCACTTAAAGACACCTTTAAGAACCTTTAAGACATTTTAAGATTTTTGTCTTTCTTTTGGAGACATAGAATGGCACATAACTGTATTTTATCCCATTGACTTTCTAACAGTTCAGATTATTATCCAGTTCTTCCCTAAATTATGAAATGGAATCTTCAAGGTCACTGTCCTTGAGGCAGAATATTAAGGTTTTCCTCCTTTGAACAAATCCATTGTCACAACCTTAAACCTCAGACTTTGATCACTGATCCAGAAGCAAAATTCTCACAGCAAACACCACAATATATTATGATAACAAAGGACAAAATATATATAACTGTTAATAATAAATTCTAAATAATTAGCAAAAATAGCAAGAGACTGGAGTCAAAAAAGGCATAATTATATAAATGTAAAAAAAATAAATATAGTATAACAAATACATCTCAGCTGGGCATTTTATGGCAACGATTGTTATTATGGGGAAGTGTCTAACACACTACACCACTGTTATTACCAGTATTTTTGTAATTTAGTTTTAAAACGATGCTGCTTTATATTTCTATGCTCATTTGCTCCCAGTATTAAACTTGTAGCTTTATTCCATTACAGTAATATTCCATACATAACCTGTATTTACCAAGAAAACGGTTGAACTCTGATGATACGCGTGGACTATATACTCATTTACATGTTTATTTCAGAAGCGAGCAAAGTTACGGGTCAAATCAAGTATTTTGGAGAAATAAAATCACCTGTAATCGAATAAATGCGAGGTGGATGTTTAATGCCAAACTGCGGAACATCCCCAATCAAAACTATGCAACTGTAATGAACGCAAACACCTGAACGTTCCACTGTGCACCTTTAAGACATTTTAAGTCCTTTTTGTCCTTTCTTTTGGAGACATAGAATGGCACATAACTGTATTTTATCCCATTGACTTTCTAACAGTTCAGATTATTATCCAGTTCTTCCCTAAATTATGAAATGGAATCTTCAAGGTCACTGTCCTTGAGGCTGAAGTTTAAGGTTTTCCTTCTTCAAATCCATTGTCACAACCTTATTTAAACCTTAGACTTTGACCAACATCATTGATCCAGAAGCAAAATTCTCACAGCAAACACCACAATATATTATGATAACAAAGGAAAAAAAATATATAACTGTTAATAATAAATTCTAAATAATTAGCAAAAATAGCAAGAGACTGGAGTCAAATAAGGCATAATTATATAAATGTAAAAAAAATAAATATAGTATAACAAATATATCTCAGCTGGACATTTTATTATGTATTATTATATTACCTATTGGTTGATGGGGAACTGTCTAACACACTACACCGTCATTACCAGTATTTTTGTAATTTAGTTTTAAAACGATGCTGCTTTATATTTCTATGCTCATTTGCTCCCAGTATTAACCTTGTAGCTTTATTCCATTACAATAATATTCCATACATAACCCGTATTTACCATGAAAATGGTTGAACTCTGATGATAGGCGCGTACTATATACTCATTTACATGTGTATTTCAGTTATACAGTATTTACACATCCACAGCTACAGTAAAATGAATTGAACACCCGAGGGCCACCGAGCACCTTCTCCATCACTCGCTCACTCCCCTCATTCAATTTGAATAAAGTTGGTCTCAATGAGTAATCTCTTACCAAGTGAAACAACAAAAGTGGATTTGCGCTAACTCCCAAATACCACCTTAATCACCCCTGTGCGTTTGGTTGAGCACCACATAAAGAACGCACTTGAAGCGTGTCCCATCGCCAAAACCCGCCGAGGAAAAATGCATACACGCGGTAGTGGGATTTCAACCCCCTTTCGCAAAGTCAAGTGCTCAATTTTCTCCCCATTCTCTGGCTCTACGGCACAAGCTCCATCATAGCGGGACAGTAATATGTATCAAGGACAGCTCACTCACTCTCAATTGCGGCCGGCGGTGTAACTGGGACTAAAACTGGGGTTCTCAATTCAAATGTGAGACTGAGTAGACCAGCCGGACCTCTCCAAGATGTCTGCCGTCTGACGGATTACCCCGTGCGCTAAGGACAAAGGGAATGAAGATGACTGCTCTGCCAAAGCTGGCTACAGATGAAACATGCACGGGCGGATGAGCATGCGCCACCTCACTCATTTGTCTATGTGTTCAAGTTTGCGCTCGGCTCGTGACAACAGGCTCCCTATTGACATATTGCCCAGCTGGGGCTAAAAATATCTTGTTTCAGGCTGCTGTTGTTGACATTTGAAGCAATGTGGTACAAGTTTTACAATGGGAGGCATATGCGACCTATCATTCAAAGATCTGAATTCACTTCTCTGTTTCAATCACACAAATGGAGAAAACAGCAGATTTGTAGACACAGTCTGCGGATTCTCAATGTCATTTCTTGTGACAATTTGTAATCATTTCAACACATGAATAAAATGCAATATGTTTGAGAATAATTGTCATCCCAGAGTTATAAAATATAATTGAATATTGTACTTGAGGCATTTACACTTACAGCAACAGTGGCCCTTTTCCATCTGTCACTTTTTGAAAACTCTAGAATCTAGTGCAAATTTAGGCTTCCAATGACCCATTGCAAAATTGTTTTGGATGAGTGGGGGAAATTAGCTTCTAAATGTTTCAATGCTTCATAAACAGCTATGTTGCATGTTCATTTTGAAGTTCTCTGACTGGATTCTGTTGTACACAGCAAAAAATAATGCTAGGTGAGTTAAAAATGACTTAAATTCATAATATTTGACTTTCTCTGAGTAGATTCAGTAAAATGACCAATGGAATAAGTGTGTGTTTTCTTAATTCAAGCAACATTAGATTTTGTTTCTTATTTTAAGTGCACAGAGTTCATGTTTTTCTAATCTTAAATGTAGCAAGATGGTTTTTTTTCATATTTTAAGTACAAAAAGTCTTGTTCCACTTTTAGATCACTTTACTTGTCGAATGAAATTGACTCAACTCATGATAAAACTTTCTTCATTCACGTCATGTTAACTTGGCTACATTTTAGTTTTTGCTGTTATAATAATGTTTCATCATCACAAATAAACCTGGACTTGTGTTTTTTTTTTTCATTCTCGCATGTTTATCATACAAACCCTGCACATTTAGGCTTAGATTTTTTATCTTAAACAGAAAACACTCATTTCCACCTTGTGATGTCATAGACGGCTATACAGGAAGTGCTCCACTGTGTTTTTAAACTCCAAACACCTTCATTTAGGTAATTCAGCCCTGGAATTGCAGATCTCTACTGAACTAAAGGTCAAAGGTAGAGGTTAACTTGAAAACTACATGACATCACAAGGAGTATTTTGAGCTTTTATAGATATGGACAGACTAATAAAGGATTATGAATGTTTTTAATGAGGTAACAACATAAAAAAGTGTTGATTTTGTGTAATATAGGACATCCACGTGCCTAGTTTTGGGTTTTGTATTTGCCTGTTTATGCTACTTTCCAATTCCATATGAATGAATGTACGAAGTATTTATTTTCTACATTAAACCAAGCAAAAAATCTGATGGGCTCCGATTCTGTACGAACGCAGAATGTGAGGATTTAGCGCGCTGATTCCCATGTTTTTTCTATGAATCATAAAACAATACCAACCCTCATCCCCGCTGGAGAAATCCTTTGTTTTCACTACATTCCGTTTGACATTGGAGGCCTTTCCCGGTGCATAAAGGCATATAATTTTGCACGCCAGCTCTTTTCTCACACTGAGTACATGATGTGCCATCCGTGCAGATTAACCTAGATGTTCTTGAGGCCGGGTTCACTTGTATCAGCCGCGCACTCGTATATTACAATGCAGCTGAGGTGGCAGTGGCAGTAACTCATTCTTTTCTATTCTATACCACCTCTGCATATTCCGGCAAAGCCCCCGCTGCTCCACACTAAGAAGGTCACCTCTTTCATCAGCTATTCTATTTGCATTCCAAATCGTACGTACATGAAAAATGTGCCAGTGAGTTTCCCGCGCCGAACCCCCCCTCCTTCTTTTTCAGATTAGATAGAATTTGCCATACCAACCTTATGCACGCTAACCTTTGCAGATGGCCTCACTATTGTGGAGAAATGGATTGCCTAATAAACCATATCATCCCACATATTTCCCGCTTGGCTGACCAAATAGAGGCTGTGTTTTTTGAGCAAATTCCCTTTGTCAAATTTGTCAGTGTTCGTGCCGCCGTTTAAGGTTTGGGTCAGAGAGAGGAGGAGGCGGGGTCCGGGGCTGTATCGGGTTTAAAGTGCCCACCAATTTGGAGCGTTTTCCCGAAGATGAGATGATTTTTCCACAAGATTTATTTCGCCGCTAAGGAGATTTCTGCGCATTTGTTTGTTGCATGTCTGATCGTCTCCGGCCGTGCATTTTTCACCGCGGGGACAGTGCTCGGCTAACGGAGATGGACAATTGTGGATTTTTGGTTTTAAGCGCGTTGAATCAAGCGGTGATTTATATGTAGTCCTTAGATGGGCCTGTTTTGTTTGCAGGAACATAGAGACAAATGGACAAATTATTTACCATGTCTACATTAAAGGTGCACTGTGTAACTTTTCTGGTGGAAGGTCTGTCATCTGCTTGTTTTTACGGATATGTCATTGAAATGTTCCACAGTATGACACAGTGTGACATTTAACAGCTCTACCTTACATTTATTCAATTACAGATCGTTTTATTGCTCAAAAATACCTAAAAAAAAAACATAATAAAAAGTATTCTGACTGTGAGCGGGGTCGCCTCTTCACAGATCTGAGCTGTAACTTGGTCTGGTTTGGTCTTCATGAATATCAAAAGGTTTAATGCCACACTGTGAAACATTCCAGATGAAACGATCACATTTCCATGGAGAAAAACATCTGACAAACCCTCCACCTGAAAAGTTCCATAATGCACCTTTACCTATCATTTTCTCTACAGTCATTTTCTCTACATAATATAGTTTTATATTATATACTGGTCACTATATTGTATTGAGGCTCATGATGTAGAACTTAAGAAATGACTTAAAGTTGAAATTAGATCTAAATGATCATTGCTGGTTTTTCAGGTGTTTTTAGTTCATGATGAAACTACAAAACTATTGATTTGAAGTTGGCATAAAATACTAAAAATGCCTAAATACTGAACAGTCATAGTTACACAATTGTGATAAAAGTGATATTTTGATCATTCTATGAGGGTTCCATAAAAAGGCATAAAAGAGACATGTGCTGAAATATGAGCCTAGTGATATGAGCCTTTTTTTTTTTTTTTCTGATTCTGCTTCATTCTCTGACATCTTTGTTTTTTTGTGAAGCCGAGATAACTGTTGTTATGATTTTGGTCTATACAAAAATAAATTGAATTAGATTGAATTGAATTGAATAGTGCCATTATCAGAAATACTTAAAGGACACCTCTGGATGTGGAGTGAATGAAGAGTGAACTTTATAGCACTTTGGGTGTCTTGAAAGCCTCTATATAAATGCAAAGATTAATTCATTAATAATAATGTACGTAGCTTCACGCTGTTGTACGACTGAACTTGGCTCATTCACTCAGTACATGGACAGACCAGGCCTCAGGTGAAAACTCCAAACCTCCAGAATCTCCTCACTGAGCTCCAGAGGCTGCACCAGCATTGACCCATGCTCAGCTGCAGGTTTCTGGAGTTTAGGAGGTGAGGAAACAGGTCAAAGACTCTAACATACTGCCCCTTTAAAGGCCTCACGTCTGATTTGGAACCATGAGTAAAGAATATGTTTTAGGCATAACTTTTAGCCACACTCTTCACTCGCTCTGATGTTGAACACAACTTGTATAGTCAAGCTGGTTCACCTCCAGCCACATATGAGACTGGATACAAGCGTCTATAGCGATAAAGGCAGTTTTTTACTTACAGTTATCAATAAAATGGGTTTTCCTGAACAATAAGACACAGCTCCTTTAACAAAAAAAGCAAAATTGATCCTTTTTTCTGGAATTGTGGGATACCCCGAAAAACGACTGTCTCCATGGCGATGTTATTGCTTTGCACTGTATGTTCCACCTTATAGGAAAGACAGGAGACAAGCAGGTGATGTGTCTTTCCATGTTACAGACCTGTCAAATTATTTGTGGAGAGGCAATCCCGCCGTTTACGATATTTGTCATTCCAGGAGACGCAATATCATCTTCGTGGACACCGAAAAAGTTACACAGTGCACCTTTATTTGAAGTGAATATATCGACAGTACATTGCCTGTCAGAAGGCCCCGCGTGAACGTGTAAGCGGGTAGTACATATATTTAAATTACACCGGCTATTTTCTGCTACTTTCAGTCTGACTCCGTTTAAAAGATTGCCCAATTTTTCTTAAGCACACCTCAAATCTTCCACATTCTGTTCCAATCCCCCACGCTTATCCCTGCCATTCATTTCCATCATTACCGCCATCATCCCCCCTTCACCTATAATTACCACGGGGAGTGTGCGGAAACAATGCTATAGCGCTAAACCTCGCGCGCCTTTCTCCCCCGAATCTAATTTCACAGCGGAGCCCTAATTCATCGCTCCCAGAAAAACCTCTTTCATCAAAGTTTGCATATGAGCAGCCAAGTGGGGCGCGGGCTCTTAACGGCATGCTTTGGCTCCTTTGGTGAGTTGGCCAACCAATCCATCTTGTTGAGTGTGCTCGGAGCTGCGGAGTGGGCAAGAGCTGCTCCCGTCACCGGGCTCTGGTGGGAGATGGATTGGGGCTGCGTCCGCCACCACCTCCCGTCCGGTACCGGCCCAGTAACGCAATCTGGACCCTGGGCGAGCGGAGAGGCGCGAGCGGGGTGTCCGTGGTGCTGCTCTATGAAGTTGTCAATATGGGAGTTTATGAGAAGGAGGAATATATATGGATAATCAATAACTGTTTTATTTATTATATATATTTTTAGCACTACTTCACTTTCATCTGTAATCTCTGTTTTGTCTATACTTGAATGTTTCTGTTTAGTTTTGTCTATATTTTAATGTTACTTAATGTTTACGTGGTGCACTTTTCTTTTTTTTCTTGTCATTTGCACATTTTCTCTTCTTTTTTAAATGTTTTTTTTTTAAATATTTGCAATGACGTGGGAGAGGACATCAATTTCATCTGAGCTGTATATCTTGTATGTATATGCACATGTGACAATAAAGAGAAATTGAATTGAATTGAAAAAAAAAATGATGGGAAATATCAAATTTGTATCTGATTTTTGCTGTTTTAAAACGTGGAAAACAGAACTAGCTCATTTTTAAAGGTTATAATCTTGTTGCGTCATCAGAAACATGCTTTGAGTTGAGTTGCGTTTTGTTTCATTCACACATGTTTGAGTATTTCTGTTTTTCAGTCTTTAGTTTTTACATCTCCAAAGCTCAAAATGTTCTGTTCCACCTTGTAAAAAAATAAACACTTAAATCTATCAGAAAATGACGTAAAATTTGTGAAATGATCAGTCCATGCTGCAAGATAATTTTATTTGACAACTTAAAATGCTTAAAAATACTTAAAATAAACTACCTCTAGGTTAGAACTGATCAGTTTCAGAGCTAGTAAATAGATAATAAATCAGAAAATAAAGTGAATAACCAGCCCAGATCAGAGAAATTATCATTGCAGCTAAACTGGAGGGTTAAAAACTTAAAGTAAAATATTTCAGAGTCGTTTTTAACCCAAAACATGTTATTTTAACTATTTGAAAGTTAAATGGGGGACTGAGTTGGGGTTGATATGGTGGAAGATAATTCAACTCCCCTTAGTGTTAAATTAGCACCTCCCACCCACCACTTCAAACTCCCATCAGAGAAAACCAGTTTGAACATTCTGTGCATCATTTCATCTTTTATATGGTGTTGTTAATCTGTGTGTTGTCAAACTATAATCAGGATAACCCTAAAAAGTGTTGACGTTAATATAACTCTTGACTTTGGGGTTAAACAGGAACGTTGGTCCAGTGTTACTTAATTAACATTTCCAAAAATGTTAAATTAACTTTAGAACAGACTCATATAAAACTGATAAAATGTTAAAATTGATTCTGTGAGAGTCGGTTTTAACACACCACTTTTTGCTGTGCACCTTTTACTTTTTCCTCAGTGGAATTGGCAGTTCCGGCACTGAAATTATCCATATGATTCTAGTGAAGGTTAAATATGGCCTAAATATGCAATATGCCTAAATAAACATGTGTGAATGAAATGTATTTGATGAGTTAACAACATTATAGATCAGAAAATATAGTAATACGAGCACTTTATCTGTTAGAAGTGGTTCAACTCTTAAACTCCTCACTTATTTTATGCTCTTCTAATATTCTACTATTTCACTGCAATGAATTTATAAGTATTATTCACAACTTTCAGAGACCAGAGTTGAGTTTTTTCTGTCACATTAATCCTCTAACAACAGTTAACATGCCAATAGCGCACTTCCTGATATTCTCTGAAGATAAAACACTTTAAAATGAGATATGAGGTATATCAAGAGCTGCTTTTACGATACATACGAAATAACAACCACTTTGCAAACTAAACTAATCTGAATAAACCAAAACAAAAAATGCCATATTTAAAGACTCTATAGTACACAAAATTGACTCCTGTGAGCTTTAGAATATCGTTACCTCATCAAAAACACACCTGGAGTTTGAGTTTTATTGAAATCATCCAAATGGTTTGAGTGAGGAGTTCAAAAACACAGTGGAGCACTTCCTGTATGACCACATGACAACTCTAGAGGCTAAATGTGCAGGATTTGCGTGTTACAAATGAACTAAAACACAATTCCACGTATGTTTCTGATGAGGAAACGACATTCTAACATAGATCGGGAAATAGCGTTATAACGTCGGGCCTTTAAGCTTCTCCGTTTATTCTCCAAACTGAGCTGAATCCGTGTTATTCTCTGTATTTCGAAGTTCTCTGATTGAATTACGGACAAATGACAAACTTAGTAACTGATGACAAACAGCAAAAACATGCAAACCAATCCGGCACGATGGATGGGCTCTGACGTGCTTGGCCACCTCCGGTACCGGCCCACTGGCACAATCTGGACAGCAGCCCGATCCGAGCGCCACGTTCTGGGCCCGGTGCTGCTCGCCGAGGGGGTGGAGGAGGCGGAGGGGCCGGGGTATGTGGCGCGGTGCTGCTTCTCACTCAGTCATGTAGAGTCCAGATCCTCGTCACCACGGGAGACGGAGCCGGACCGCCTGTCGGAGTGAACTAATGCGGCCATTTTGTCTCCGCAACATGTCGAGACAATGTGGGCCTCAGCAGAAAGAAAAGTTGGGGAGAGATTCGGCGTAGAAAAAAGGCAGCGCTGTTGGGTTTGGGCGTGATGAAGGAAGGAAGGAAGAGGATTCAGACTGAGAATTTTCTTGCATACGACTTAAGGTTTCACTTTAAACTACTCTTGAAATGACTAGAACCATTATTTTTGAATCTGGTCTCTAATTTATAACAGGGTCAAGTGTGTGTACAAGATTCATTTGTGACTGATAAATACAGTTGTGAGTCTGGTTCAGTTTTCAGATGGGCGTGATTGACAG
>KN510727.1:0-12667 GCA_000787155.1 Scartelaos histophorus
AAGCGGAAAAAGATGGATGGATGGATGGATATTTCAACACCTTCCTAAAATAAGTCATTTTTTCAGGTTTTTCAGGAAACACAAAAAACTCCCCCCAAAATTGAAATTATGGCAGTTTTTTGCCTATGTAAACTTAGGCAAAAAAGTGACTTAGGCGATTATTTTAGGAAGGTAACGATTTGATAAATAGAAATAGCCAAAAGTTAGGGAAGTGTCAGTTTTAACAGTAGACAATTTTTGTGAGTTTTCACCGGGTGAAAATGGGTGAATTGGTTTGGAGAAAAAATTTCTGATACGAGAAAAATTTTCAGCTTTTTTCTGTATATTAAACTATACATTACTCTACAGGCGAATCACATCCTGTCAGTTCACTTTCCAGCCACTCTTGGCAAGGCTAACAGAAACCGATAATCAATCAGTCAATCAATCAGTAATTAAATAAATATGAATAAACTGAAATATTATTCATAAAAGCAGCTGAAGATCACATGACTCTCTGTTCTGCTCTGATTGTTGCTTTCTTCCAGGGGGAGGATGGACTTCCTGGCACTCCGGGATTCCCAGGACCCACCGGATCGTTTGGACTACCAGTAAATTCCTCCTCCTCCTCCTCTCTCCTTTCATCCTCCTCTCCTTCTAGTTTCAGTTTTAAGTTTTACTCTATAAACTATAAACTTTTAAAAACACAGAAAACCTCTGACCTCTGACCTCTGTCCCTTCTCAGGGTCGACCTGGGCTCCAAGGACCGACTGGAGAAAAGGTCCCACTCTCCTGTGTTCTCATTGGCTGTGTGTCTCTGTCCTGTACTTTGATTGGCTGTGTGTCTCTGTTCTGTGCTCTGATTGGCTGTGTGTCTCTGTTCTGTGCTCTGATTGGCTGTGTGTCTCTGTTCTGTGCTCCGATTGGCTGTGTGTCTCTGTTCTGTACTCTGATTGGTTGTGTCTCTCTGTCCTGTGCTCTGATTGGTTGTGTGTGTTCAGGGTCAGGAGGGCCTCAGTCCTGTGGTGCCAGGGCCCCAGGGCCAAAAGGTGAGTCCTGCATCCTTCTGTGATAATGTCACACATGATGATGTCACACACATGATGATGTCATACGTGATGATGTCACATTCACGATGACATCACACACATAATGTCACTCACGATGTCACACACATGATGATGTCACTCACGCTTATGTAACACACATGATGCTGTCATACACACGATGATGTCACACATGATGATGTCACACACGATGATGTCACATATGTAACACATGTGCTGTTGCTGCAGGGGGAGCGAGGGCCCCCAGGGGCCCCTGGAAAAAAGGGAATCAAACTGTACGCGTCAGGCCCCCAAGAACTGAAGGTCAGAACCAACTGAGTCCTCTGACCCCCCATGACCTCTGACCCACCCACACTAAAGCTGTTTGTGTTTCAGGGAGAACCAGGCGACCCAGGCCCCAAAGGCTGCAGGGGCCCCACTGTGAGTACTACTGCTATTACCGCTACTTCTACCACTACCACTACTACTACTACTGTCACTACTAATACCACTAGTTCTACCACTACTACTAGACCTACTACTACTAGTTTTACTACTGCTACTTCTTCTTCCACTTCTGTGATTTTGTTTTAGGGAACTCAGGGAAATGTTGGATCCAAAGGACAGAAGGGTGAGCGAGGAGACCCCGGACCTGAGGTATGTGGACCAGCGTTAGTCCTGCTTTAGTCCTGCTTTAGTCCTGCTGTAGTCCTGCTTTAGTCCTTCTTTAGTCCTGCTTTAGTCCTGCTTTAGTCCTGCTGTAGTCCTGCTTTAGTCCTTCTTTAGTCCTGCTTTAGTCCTGCTTTAGTCCTGCTGTAGTCCTGCTTTAGTCCTTCTTTAGTCCTGCTTTAGTCCTGCTTTAGTCCTGCTGTAGTCCTGCTTTAGTCCTTCTTTAGTCCTGCTTTAGTCCTGCTTTAGTCCTGCTGTAGTCCTGCTTTAGTCCTTCTTTAGTCCTGCTTTAGTCCTGCTTTAGTCCTGCTGTAGTCCTGCTTTAGTCCTTCTTTAGTCCTGCTTTAGTCCTGCTTTAGTCCTGCTGTAGTCCTGCTTTAGTCCTTCTTTAGTCCTGCTTTAGTCCTGCTTTAGTCCTGCTGTAGTCCTGCTTTAGTCCTTCTTTAGTCCTGCTTTAGTCCTGCTTTAGTCCTGCTGTAGTCCTGCTTTAGTCCTTCTTTAGTCCTGCTTTAGTCCTGCTTTAGTCCTGCTGTAGTCCTGCTTTAGTCCTTCTTTAGTCCTGCTTTAGTCCTGCTTTAGTCCTGCTTTAGTCCTGCTTTAGTCCTGCTTTAGTCCAGCTTCAGTCCTGCTTTAGACCTGCTTTAGATCTGTTTTAGTCTTGCTTTAGACCTGGTTCTGTGTGTTTCAGGGGAAAGATGGAAAACCTGGATATCCTGGAGAACTGGGCCAACAAGTGAGTCTCCTGGTTCAGTCCCAGTTTAGTCCTGGTTTAGTGCTGGTTTAGTCCTTGTTTAGTCCTGGTTTAGTCCTGGTTTTGTCCTGGTCACAGACTGTGTTATTTCAGGGAGATCCGGGTCGTCGTGGAGACCTTGGCCCTGCGGGGATCCCTGGAACTCAGGTAAAACTATTTTTTATTTGCTATTTTTATTATATGGCAAAGGAAAATAAATTTGTCAACTGGACAAAAGTGATTTGGTTGATACGTTTCGCAGCGCATCCAAGCTGCTTCTTCAGTTCTGGTCAGGATGCTGGAAAACAGTCTTATATCTGCCTGCAGGGAGGGGCTAAATACAAAGTAATTGCATAGAAACTAACATATGTGTGTTTACAGTTTCAGTTTAATAGCTCAGCCTTTTGTCCTAGTCATAAGTGTGGGGACGTGATTAGCAGAATAATCCAGGCCCATAATGGGTGATTACACCTCTGGGTCTGACCTGTCTCGCCCTATTGTGTTCTTAGTTTGTTTCACTCACATATTTTTATTATAATTTGTATTTATTTTTCTGAATCACACAAACTCTGAGCTCCTCACAGACCTGAAGCTGTTAGTTTCTGTCACACATGTTTGAATCACTCATTATTATTATTCTGTCTACATCTGCAAAGCTCCAATTCCTCTGTTCCACCTGATGATGTCATGAAGTGGTAGTTTTCCATTTAGTTCAGAGATCAACACCTCCAGAGCTGAAACGATCCAGATGAGTTGAGTGAAGGTGTGTGAAGAAACTTTGCATGTTCTTCTAAAGATAAATCACTTATTTCCCTGAGATGTTTCCTCCTTCATCAGAGGAGTCACACCGGCCACGTTTACATGCAGGGGGCGTACCAATGTATTTACGTCTGCAGAAGAAAACGCACTCTCCAGCTGCTACTGGCTTTTCTTTTTCTTTGCACTTTTGTTGTTGCTTCAGTTTTGATGTTCTCCTGTTTCCATGTGTTTTTGACCTGTAACCCAAAGCGCATTACAGTTCATTCTTCATTCACTCCACACTCAGGTGCCCTGGGGCAGACTGACGGAAGCGAAGCTGCCAATCTGCGCCATCGGCCCCTCCGACCACCTCCATCATTCATGCACACACCACTTCCATACTAGGCAATGTGGGTGAAGTGCCTTGCCTAAGGACACAATGACCCACTGTGGCACCTGGAATTCCCAGTGGTCTCCCATCCAAGTACTAACCAGGCCCGGCCCTGCTTAGCTTCTGAGATCTGACGAGATCAGGCTTTGCCAGGCCGGTATGGCCACATTCTGCCATCTGCTCTTTTCATTATTTGTAGTTCTTCCAGCCCATTTATTAAAGAAACTGTTTTGGTTTGAGCCGTTCGCTCTGGGCGCCGTCTCGCCAAGCGTCATCACGTCAGAAGGACGACACAATGAGTGCCCAGCCACTTAATTATGTCCTTAATAATGATGATAATAATCATTAGGAATTAAGTGATTTGATGGTTTTGATTAATTTTTATTCAAAATGTAATTATTTTTAATCGGAATTAAAGTTCTCATGTAAACAGGGCATGTGCCTCTAATCATCTGATTCAGGCGCTCATTGTGAAGGGTCTGGCAAGTTGATCAGACTGAACCCTGGCCCTGTGCGGCGTCTTTGGAGAAATTAGTCCCATGTGAGTTGAGCTAAACGCCCCCTCGTCTCTGTTGATGGTCTGTGCTTTCTAATTTCAGTCGCCTTTCATGCTCCTCTGTTCCTGGTTTGGCTCTCTCCCATCACCAGGTCAGATATTGTGGACTTTAGGATTTCTTGCATTGCCTTTTCATTCTCAGATCTTGTCATGTGCCACGTGGTGGTTTCCTTCTTGCTTTCCTTTTATTGTTTCTTTTTCCTTGTGCTGAACATTCTTCCGTCTCCCCTGAATGTTTTGTAGTCTGCAGATGCCACTGCACTTGTTCAAAGGTTGGACTCTTCTCCGGGGTGAACTGGGAGTTGTCTGGGTTTTGGTGTGCGGTTTTATTTATGTCTCTGTTCCGTCTTCGTGTGTTTCCTGTCACTGTTTTCTTGTGTTTGGGTCCCTTGTGTTTTGGTAGTTTTATTTTCAGTTTTTTATTTTTTATGTTTTCCTTTTTAAATGGCCCATGTGGGATATGTGCATTATCTGAGTGCTGGTGTGAGGTTCTGATGTGTGGTTCTTGTGTGTGGTGGGTGTTCTGAGGTCCAGAGGAGATGCTTGTGCATCGTGGTCTTTATTCTGCCATCCAGTTTTTCTTTAGTTTTTCTTACCTCCCTCCATTCTTTGTGAACTTGTTGTTTGGTGTGGGGTGTGGAGGAGGTCTGGTAGGTCCTGTGGATGTCCTACTTTTATTTCTCTAAAACATTGTCTACATACCGTTTTTTGTGTGTGTCTGTTAGTGTCGCAGTACTCAAGACCAGTCTTGTTTTTTTCAAAGTCTTGGTCTCGTCTTCGAACTCAAACGCAGTTGGACTCGAGGTTTGACACTCGACGATTGTGTGATTATGCCATTAGGGTCGCTGTAGTCAGCAGTAAACTTGTCCCGGTGTGCAGGAGCATATGGGGCGTCACCCTGCAGCCTGTGCTGGAGCTGGCGGACACCGCACAGCAACACACCTTTTCACGTTCTGGTCTTTTCAGGTTTGTGTGTTAAACATGTGAATGAGACAAAACACAACTCCAGGTCTGTTTGTGATGAGGAAACAACATTAGAACAGAGCAGATGATTATGGGACATGTACTTATTTATTTATGTGTTTATTTGATTGGGACAGTGCATGTTAATGAACATACATGACCAGCACGAATGTAAACACGCCGGATTGTAGCCACACGGCTCATGTCCATCCGTAGTCCCACGGGTCACAGGGATGAGGGGGTCAGGGTCACAGCCGTACTGTAGGCAACTTTTAAAATAACTCAACTTCTTTTCTCTCTTCTTCTTCTCTGACCTCGTCCTGGTCTGGTCTTGATCCTGATCTGGTCCTGATCTGGTCTTGGTCTGGTCTTGGTCTAATCTTGGTCTGGTCCTGGTCTTGGTAATGGTCTGGTCCTGGTCTTGGTTCTGGTCTTTCAGGGTGAGAAGGGTGACCGTGGACCTGCGGGGGCTCCAGGACAGGTGAGTGTGTGTGTACGTGTAAGTGTGTGTTTGTGTGTGTGTGTGTGTGTGTGTTTGTGTGTGTGTGCATGTGTATGTGAGTGTGTGTTTATTGTGTGAGTGTGTGTGTGTGTGTGTATCTCTGCTCTTACAGTGTGTGTGTTTGTTTAAAGGGCATGGTGACATTTGTAAAGGGGCTCCAGGGCCCCCCAGGTCTTCAGGGGCCCCCAGGTCTTCGCGGAGAGACAGGTAACAGTCTAACCTGCAGAGGGCGCACTTATACACGTGTGAGAGGTGCATTCTCGGAAACGTGGTCTCTGCTGAAGGCTTTTTGTGTTACAGGGTTTCCAGGATTCCCAGGGCGTCCCGGAGAGCCAGGTACTGTTTCTATATCCTTGGGGAAGACACTTCATGTCTCTGTCTCTGTTTGTGGTTTGTGCCCTGGGCCTGGTTATAGAGCTTCCTGGTTATGGAGGTTCTGGTTATAGAGCTTCCTGGTTATGGAGGTTCCTGGTTATGGACTTTATGCTATAATTCCAAGATGGCGCCGGGGGCTCGCAGCTTGGCTCTGCCCAGTTGTATTTGTTTCATTGTGTTTTTAACGACTGTCACAAGGACCATCAACTCTCTGTTGGTGTATGATCGCCTAGAGCTGTTGAAAATTGGACAAAATGTGGATTCGTGTACAATTTATCAGGCTAACAAGTCGGATTCTTTTTACCTGGTGGACGCCCCTGCCTGTCTCCTCTGCTCATGCTAAGGAAGCGTAAATGCCGAGGAGTGCGAGCTGGCGGACTAGTGAAGCTAAAAGTCTGGCTGGCACTTTATCCTGACTTAGTGTGGTCCTCTACAGCTCCTCCAGAGTACGCCGACTGTCTGTGCCGGTATGTCTCGCCTGCTCCAGTCGGTGCATGGCTGGTGCCCCTCGTTGGACAACAGGAGGAGGTCTGCGTGCTGCGCCCGAGCCGCCGCTCCTCACTCTGAACTTCTGACAGTGTAACACCCGGTAATCTCCGGCCGCTGAGCCGGGTAGCTCCAGCGGCTCAGGGACCTGCGGTCTTGGCGAAATGCGCTCTTCTAAACGTGAGATCAGTCGTGAATAAGACATTCATCCTTCAAGATTTCTTCATGTCACATTCTCAGGATGTAATGTTTTTAACCGAGATGTGGATCAACACCGGTGAGTTGGCTGCTTTTTCAGAGCTTTTATCTCCTGACTGCACTTTTATCACCGCGCCAAGCACCACTGGTCATGGAGGAGGTATAGCTACTGTTTTAAGGAACTGTTTTCATCAGAAAGTCATATCCCTGGTGTCCTCCTGCTGATTTGAACTGCAACAGACAGATCCAGTATTGTGCGTGGTCATTTATAGACCACCTAAGCACAATAAGGATTTTATCAAAGACATTTATGGTTTTTATGTTGACTCATTATGACAGGATTTTAATTGTCAGTGATTTTAATGTACACGTGTGTGTCCTTCAAAGCCCACGGCCAGAGAGTTTTTAGATTTGTTTGACTCTTTTAATTTGCCACACTATGTCACTGGCCCCGCCCACACGCACGGACACACCTTAGACCTGGTTTTATCCTGCGGCTTCCCTACTGACAGTGTCGTTGTCGGGTCAGTTTTTTCTGACCACAGTCCTGTCATGTTTGAGATTCATTTGGACAGTGACGTGATGCTGCCTGCTCCTGTGCGCAGACGTCGCGTTATTAGGTCTGGCACCGCTGCTTTTACTTCATTTTTTTGTGGCTTCTGTCCAAACCTCACCCCCGGCAGTTATGGATACCAAGGATTTAATGGATGTATTTATGTCCCTTTGTACTGGTGTTTTAGACACTGTAGCTCCCTTGAAAACCGTCTGCCCCAAACCAGAGCCGTGGCTAAACGACACGACACGCGCAGTACGGAGTGATGCCGTAGGGCGGAGCACAGGTGGAAAAATGACGGATTGGAGGTGTCTTATTCAATTCTTAAAAGCAGCTGAAAAAAATACCAGAGTGTTGTTAAATATGAAAAGACAAAATTTCTCTGACCTAATTTCAAGTAAAGCCAATCAGCCTCGTGTTCTTTTTCAGTTCTGTTCTTAACCCCGGTCCATCCACTACTTTGGAGATGACAACGGGAAACGTGTGAAAAATTTCTCTCCTTTTTTAATGAAAAGGTTGCTGTTATTAGAGCTGATATAACTACATTGCCTTTTTCTAATGGTGCTGTGACAGTGTTCAAATATTTTTAGTCAGTTTGTGCCTGTATCGTTGAGGTCTGGGACACAGTTGGCTACTTAGTTAAAGGAATTATTAACAGCAGTTTACCTTCTGGCATTGTGCCCTCTTTTTGAAGAACTGTTCTCAAACCATTGATTAAAAAACCTTGTCTTGATCCCACAATTTTATCAAACTATCAACGAATTTCCAAATTTCCCTTTGTATCAAAAATCTTGGAAAAAAATATAATTTCACTGTTACAACCTTTTTTCGATGCAAATGGCACTTTCAACACTTTCCAGTCAGGCTACAAGGCATTTCACAGCACTGAGTTTGCACTTTTAAAGGTTTTTAATGAACTGTTTTTAACTGATGCTGGTGATTCTGCCATTTTAGTAAACACGCCGGATTGTAGCCATACGGCTAATTTCCATCCGTAGTCCCACGGGTCACAGGGATTATGGTTTATGGTTGTGGTTTTTTCACTCTTTAAATAAAATAAATAAAACTGTCTGTCTTGTTTCAGGCTCAGGGGCCCCTGGACCCCTTGGACCCCAGGGGCCCCCAGGCTTCTCAGGTCCGAAAGGAGAGAGCGGAGACCCGGGTCTCCTTCTGCTTGGACCCCCAGGACAAGACGGTCCCCTAGGCCCACAAGGACCTCAGGGAGCACCAGGAGACCGAGGCAGCAGCGGTCTGAGTTCTTACACCTGTCTTACACCTGCCTTACACCTGTCTTACACCTGCCTTACATCTGTCTTACCACACAGTGGTGCTCAGAGGGCCCCCAGGGGCCAAAGGGCTCAAAGGCCTGATGGGCCCCAGTGGCCGCAGAGGAGCCGACGGAGAACCAGGGGTCCCAGGGGCCCCGTGCTTCAGCTGCTACCCAAGCCAGCCCGCCGAAAAGGGCCCCCCAGGGGCCCAAGGAGAGCCTGGAGCTCGAGGTACACCCACAGTTTAATACTGCTGTAGACCAGGTCTGAACCAAATCTGAACCAGGTCTGAACCTGGTCTGAATCAGGTCTAAACAAAGTGTAAATCCAGTCTAAATGTTTATTTGTTTCTGCTCCAGGGGGTGAGGGGCTCCCAGGGGCCCCTGGAGAAAAGGGGAGCGGTGGAGGGCAAGGGGCCCCAGGACCACAGGTCAGACACCAGAGTCCGTGTCCCGGGGCCCATGGAGGGCCAAGTGTGGCTGAAATCTGTTCACATTTGTTTGTTTTAAATCTCACTTTATGTTTCTTTCAGGGTCCGTTTGGTCCTCCGGGACTCCAAGGGGCCCCAGGTTCTCCTGGGGACCAAGGCCTGATCATCAGACTGGGGCCTAAAGGAGAGAAGGGGGACCAAGGCCCTCCAGGGGCCCCAGGAGCAGATGGAGCAGATGGAGGCTCAGGAAAAGCTGGAGGCAAAGGGCCCCCAGGGGCCAAAGGCCACGCTGTGAGTCTGAGTGTGTTTGAACATTATTATTATTCTTTATACCACAGTGTTATTTACAGTAACACCTACTTCAGGTGTTCGGCCCCAGAGGAGACCCAGGACCAGAGGGAGAGACTGGCCCCAGAGGCCCCCCAGGACAAAGGGGCCCCCCAGGACCCACAGGCATCGGACCCCCTGGATTCACTGGGCCCAAAGGCAGTGTGGGGGTCCATGGGCACCCAGGAGAACCAGGACTGCCAGGTGAGATCCAAAGACCAGCTAAACCATGACTAAACCAGGACTAAACCAAGACTAAACCAGGACTTTCTTTTATGTGGGATTTCCATGTCAAATGTTCATCCACTGAGACGCCCAAAAACTTGACCTCATGTGTCAGCTCAATTTCCGCACCTTCGATAAATAATGTGACTCTGACCCTACAGCGAAATGCCATGAATTTAGTTTTACTGATATTGTCTGATGATATACTGTCTATTACAATACAAACGTTTTTTATTTATTTATTTATTTTTAAATTCCTTCTCTACAACCTCTAGAACATCCTTAATGTTGTCGTCTGCCAATAAAACACACTTTAATAACACTGATGTAAAATCGTTACAATAAATTAGAAAAACTAAAGGCCCATGAACCGAACCTTGGGGCACTACACAATTTTTTCACAGATCTGACTTAATACACACACACACACACACACACACAAGTCCATATGGTTCATTTATAGCAGTGTCCTTGGTTACTGACCATCAAATGGACATGACTCATTCACTGCTCCTCTGACAAATCTTTGTATTAAATCAGCTCCCCTTACCCTAGTTGCAGCTCCTCCTCCTGTGTGTGTGTGTGTGTGTGTGTGTGTGTGTGTCTGTGCAAACACACACACACACACACACACACACACCAGTAGAGAGTTGTGAAAGGAGATATCTGTGTGTAGAATTAGAGAAGTCATGTTGATTGACTTTTCTGAGTGGAATCACTTTGGCTATTTTCATTTTGTCTGGAAAAACTCCTTTTGTTAGTTAAACATTACAGATATAAACAAACAGTTCAACAAAAACAGCAATCATTTCCTTAATAAGTGGCATGCTTGAAGTCAGTAGAGTTTTGGTTTTGACACAATATCTCATTCTTATTTTAGAAAAATACTGTTAACATTAGGTAGGATCCTCTGTTATTTTGATCAATTTTGGGGATTTGCTCATTTAAAACCAATGTTTACAAAATAATAATTAAATTAATTTACAGTGTCAATTTTGTCTCGAATATCAGTATTTAATTTTTCATTTGTCTCTTGTAAGAACTGAGTTAATGAGACCCCATGTATCTTCTGTGCTCCATTTATTATTTATTTGATCTAATTCTGGTGGATGATCACTCACATCAGGCATTAAAATGCCCCTTATTAAACTGCCCATCACATTTATGAAAATCTGATCACTAGTGGTTGCAGTGTGAGCAGTAACTCTTGTTGGTTTGAATTTCGTGGGATATAGACCAATACTGTTCATAGATACATTAAATTCATCTGATGGTTTTAGGCTTGGAGGATTTCCTATGTTCAAATCCATACACAAAAACACTGGTTTGGAGCTGATTGTGTCAAATATTCCTGTGACCTTGACCGTAAATGTTTCTGTACGAGCTCCAGGAGCTCTGTTCACACACCTGCCAATGATGTTTGTGTCATGGACCATTTCTACAGTCATATTTCCATCATGTTACTGATCTTCAGGGTCATTTGTTCGATTCTCTTACATTTTAAGTTGGCATCTCCCCAGAGGACTCCTCCCCTCTCCCTCTCTAAACATAAAGTCCACTAAACACTGAATTGCCACCATGTCGTCTGCGGCCGACATGTTTTTGCCTTTGTGTATATGTCCAGTTTGCTGTCACCTTTCCCTTCACTTAGCTCGACTGGGACTGTGCACACGTAAATATCCTCAGCCCAGTCTGAGATCACAGCTCCAGGTTATGTGTCCTGTTTGTCTTAATCCATGAGGTATCACGACTGCCTGACTCAAAATATGGTCAAAATAGTGCTCAGATTTTACTCAGAGCTGCACCTCCAAACCTTATTAAACCTTATTTAACCTTATTTAACTTTATCATGCCTTATTTAAACTTATTAACACTTAAAGCTTATTAACCATTATTAAATCTTATTAAACCTTAGACAAAAGTATTTGCACTATTCAAAAGGACAAATAATGTTGCCTAAATTACATTTGACCCAAATTCCCTTAAAAGTGACCTTTGACCCTTTAACCCTGTGTGTTTGTGCGGCAGGAGAAAAGGGGGAACCATTCACCTACAACATCTCTGCAGGAGACCCAGGTCCCAAAGGGTCCAAGGGTCAGAGTGGCAGTCCAGGACCTGAAGGTAAGTCCAGACAAGAGACCAGACCAGAGACCAGACCTGAGACCAGATCAGAGGCCAGACCAGAGGGTCTTAAGTCTCTTAAAGTTCTCAAATTGGTTCTGTTCCAGGTCTGGCCGGATTCCCAGGAAGACCTGGACCCTCGGGACAAAAAGGACAGAAGGGAGACTCAGGCTTCTCCATCCAGGGACCCCCAGGGTTCCCCGGGGTCAAAGGTCAGTCCTGAAGTATGATGCAGTAGTAGTAGCAGTAGTAGTAACAGTAGCAGTAGTAGTAACAGTAGCAGTAGTAGTAGTAGTAGCAGTAGCAGCAGTAGTGGTAACAATAGTAGTAGCAGTAGTAATAGCAGTAGTAATAGTAGTAGTAGTAGCAGTAGTACTAGCAGTAAGTAGAAGCAGTAATAGTAGTAGTATAACGATGATGATGTTTGTGTCCCAGGAGACAGGGGTGACCCCGGAGACCCTGGTCTGCCCAGTGTTGGGGTGAAAGGTCGAGCTGGACCTTCAGGATCTCCAGGACGCCCAGGGGCCAAGGTAAAGTTCAGGATCTGAAGTGGATCTGAACCGGATCTGAACAGGTTTCTTTGTGTTTCTTCTAATTCTGCTCTAAAACAACACAGCCCGTGTCTGTTTCAGGGGGACCCCGGCTTCAAGCTGCCAGGAACCCAGGGACGGAGTGGCCTTCAGGGAGAGGAAGGGCCTGTGGGGCCCCAGGGTGACCGAGGGGCCCCTGGTCTGACTGGACAACCAGGACGTTCAGGAGAGAGGGGGGCAACTGGAGCAAAAGGTACAGGATGGAAATTGGACTGAACCTTGGACTAGACCTCACTGTGAGTCTTTATAGGGGAGTCTGGGCCTGTTGGAGTCCCTGGACCTTCGGGGTTTGTGGGTTGGTGTCTCCCAGGACCTCCTGGACCTCCAGGAAAACCAGGACCCAGAGGGAGTGTGGGGTTCCCAGGTACCTGCTCTCTGGACTCTGACCCTTTATACTTTTACTCTTTATTTTTATAATATACAATATACTGACCCTGAGTCTGACCCCTGACTGCTGAGTCTGACTCTGAGTCTGACCCCTGAGTCTGAGTCTGACCCCTGACCCCTGAGTCTGTTCCCT
>KN510730.1:0-21740 GCA_000787155.1 Scartelaos histophorus
GGACCAGTTCCCAGGAAATCTCTACACATCTGCGAAACGAAACTGCGTTACGAGGGCGACATTTTATTGCACTTTTTACATCTAAAGAGTTCAGGTCGAACAGCCAACTGTTAATTGAAAAAGAATAGGCCTATGTAGATATCTTATTGTCTTATTGCGGAGATTGTATCATTGCTAAAAAGAGTATTCATCTTTTCCAAGTACCACACTCAAATTAGCCAAAATCATTAAATCCAACGCACTTTTGTACAATGATGATGGTTTCAGATCATTATTGTGTGTTTTTTGCAAAAAAATGCACATTTTTTTTTTTTTTTTTTTTTTTTTTTTTTTTTACTAATTTAATTTAATTAATTTAGTATACAAAATCCGTACTCTTTTGATAAATGTATATGTAATGAAATAAACACTTGAGCTAAACAATTAAATAATTATTGATTGATTGATTAAATAAATAAATAAAAAGTGAAATAATTTATCAGAGGCACCTGTCCCCCACTTTTGTAGTACTGCCCAGTATTTTACGTTTAAAAAATGTAAAAAATACATGTGCTAATATTTCTCAGAAATGGCAAGAAGACTCTTTCAGTGAAAATATGTTTTGTTAGTGTCATGTGACCAAGAAACACTTTGTGTTTTATTTGGTAACAAAATGTTATAGCTCAACTTGTGTTTGAGAAATCTTGACGTGTAATTTGCAGTAACTACAGTTAATGTACATTTTCAGAGTAAAAGTACAGTAACTGCAGCCCGGGGTGTTTGTTGACAGATTCAAACGCAGATACAGCACTTCTCTGTTACTTTACTGGACAATTGCACACACAGATGGGTTTGGGTTCAGACTAGCCAGCCTGACTGTCGTAGAAATTCATGTATTTTAAAAAACAAAATAATACTTAATTTCTCCGTATTAAGTAATGGCTAATGCTTCAGAATGGGGAAGGATGAGGTTTTTCCACCGTTATTTCAGGCCCACATACCTTTACATGAGAATATGCAAGTAATTTATCATGGTTTAAAAATCACACTTGTACTTGAAACAATTTAAAATGATGACACAATATTTGAGTGGTCATCTTATATAACTTTATTAAAGCAATAACGTAACACATTGTACATATTGTAGTACCTAGGATCGATTAATGAGTAGCCTATTTGGATGTTTTTTTGTTTTGTTTAGTTGATTTACTTTGTTTGTTTTTTGTTTTGTTTTTTCTTAGTAGCCTATTCAGTATATTTACTGTAAAATATTCAAAATATAGTATTATTATTATTATTATTAACCTAGCCTACTGCCATAGTAGTCTCCTTAGTCCATTTGTGATGACTTGCCTAATGACCAAATTATTTTGGTTTAGTGTTATCACATTACTGGTAGTAAAACTTCAAATTTTATAAAAGGTTGAGTAACAAGTACTATACATTATGTCTACTTCATACACATAGCATCTGTTTCAATACTAGCCCTCACCCGAGTGAAGTCACCTTTTTTCTCAGCAGCCTAAATAGTGTAGTAGACTGTGTGGGACTTTGGAAATCCCACTTCATGTGCACAATTCCACTGAACCTTCTCCATGGAGACAGATGCCATAATGTAAAAGAAAGAACGCAACAAACAACAACAACATTTCAGTGGAAACAGGCCTCCAGGTCTAGTATAATAAGAGTCAGGTTTGGGAAGATCATGGTCGCAGAGTAGAGTAAGGATGTCTGTTTTTCAGTTCAATAAACACAACCAAAATGAGAGAGAGAGAGAAAAAAAACCTTTTCTTTTAGTCAAACTTTTGGCTAAAAAGGTGCATACTGTCGCTTTAAGGGACAGGAGAAGCTAAACTGCTAAATAATGAAGATATATTACAATGTTAGATGAATTGGTCCTTGACACTTTTAGCCTCATGCTTATTATATATATATAGGCGAGTATTTATAATGATTAAATACGGAGCAAATTGCACGTTTCGTGGGCTTCCTTTAAGGCACTTCTATTACATTCCAACAGAGAGCGCTAAAGCACCATCAATTAACATATGCGGTGCCCCCATATTAGCTCACTATTGAAATGAGTTCTTTTTCATATTTGAAGCTGTATGTAGATTTAAAAATTGTATTTTCATATGTTTATATAAATGACTTATGTTTGCCACAGCTCCGTAGCCTATAGAAACCCATATTGGAGTAGTCTACTCCAATTTGCCTATCGGAGTATGTAGGCCTACCAATTAGCCTATTATTTGAATAAATTGCTGGTCAACCATAATATTGTTAGTTTGTTATGGGCATAACCCGACATACGGCATAGTAACATAGTACAGCCCATAGGACAGGGTAAGGGAGAGTAAGGCCTGTTTATTTCTGCCTGGATTCAATTTAGAAAATTTAACCACACATGATCATTTGGAATTAAATTCACTGGCGGGTAATTTTAATTTGTTTGGGGTTCATTCTATCTCGATTATTTTCTATATGGAGAAAGACATGAGGATGGCGTAATGGTTACGTCTCCAAGCCAAAAAATAAAGTGAGTGAAGAGAAAGGGTTGGGGGCGGGGGGCGTGGAGGTGTGGTGATGGGATTTAGGAAAATAAGGAGAGACTGAGAATGTACAGACCCTGGGCCAGCCCACCTCACCTCCCTGTCCTCTCCCTCGTAGCCCGGTGTCCATACAGATCTGACCGTGGATCAGCAGTACTGAGGCTCCCAAGCTCCACCAACTGGGACCTAAACCAGAGGAAACCGTGTAGAGCCAGGTCCGCACGCCAAGACACATCCACAGCGCAGCGCGGCGAGGAGAGGACGCTGTGATAGAAAGGACTGAACCAAGGAGAGGCTGCTGGAACAACACGGGCTCAAACACTACGGGCGGGGAGGAGAGAGTATCGGCCGAGCCGTGGAAGGACAAAGTACTTGGCTACGCGGTGCTCATTTCCAACATTTTCCATTATTGGCAGCGAAGAGCGTGCTCTCCGAGCCACATTTATAAAGGGAGCTAGCGGAATGTAATGCTAGCGGGCTAGCTAATGTTAGCTGGCTAATTAGCTTGTCAGGCATCCAGGAGTCAGACGTGTGGTCTTTATTGAAATAGATCACTGTTTGGCGTCCTTTACTTCTGTAGACTGTGTCTGTCACATTTCTAACATTTAAATTGGCACTATGTTCTTGTTTCGACAAGCAAATGGAAACTTTGACAACAAAGTGTAAATGCTGCCAGTAATAATATATTTTTAGAGCAGTTTGGTGTGCGTGTTTTGGGAAAGGGCATTGTACATTTGGGGTTGTGGACTATTACAAAGGACCGCTACGCAAAGACATTTTGACTGGAGACTGTCTGCCGTCCAATGTTAATGTCGACCGACGTTGCATCTTTAATGCTTCCCGTTAGTCGGGGAATAATGGACCGGGAGAGGGACATTGATACTGCGGCTGGAGCCCATGCAAGCGCGACCGGGGTCCCAGCAGCTGTGCGAGGCATGAAGAGGGGAGACCCGGAGCCTGACGCGCAGACAGCCGCTGCCCTCACTGACCTGGCCGGTGCGGAGTGCAAAAGACCCAGGATAGATCCAGGCACCGGGGCTGTTGTTGGAGACATTGGACAGGTAAGAGTGTTATAAACTAAACACATCATGTTAGATTTTGGCTTTTGTTGGTATCGCACAGGATTTTCAATGTTTTGCGAGACACCTTTCTCTCATCAACAATATGCTCATGCATCATTGCAGCAAACGGTGAAACACTAAATGTAGTGGCAAGGTGAGATTTAAGAATGAGTGCTTTATTGGTGAAATAACTAAGAAGACTACAGCGAGCCAGACAAAGGTAATATGATCCAGGCTCCATGACTATGACAGGCAGCAGCACAGCAAAGATCAGAGCCATTCATCATGCCAGTCTGTATGGAGAGTAAACCCATACACTGGCACATGGGGAGAAGCTTGACTCTTTATCTAAATCTATAAAAAAAAGAGTCAAGTATGGTGTTGTGTTTATTCTCAGTCACCCTTCAAATCTAAATACACACTGCATGTGCTATTAATCACTGAGTGCCCCTCTGATTGTCGCTAGGTGTTAAGAGAGAGGGAGACAGGATGGGGGAGGGGTCAGCACAGTGAAAGACAAAGAACAGAGTCTTTTGGGCGAAGGCAGGAGAAGAGAGGAGCTTAGGGGCCCTTCTCCTTACATGGGTCTTCCCCATGTTCACAGCAGTGCTGAGGCAGCATTAGTGAGCCAGTCCAGTCTATGTAGATTACTGTAAATCAGGCGTCAGCTGGAGTGCAGAATGCACCTCTCACATTTACACTCTGCAATTCTCCTCTTGTTTATGTCTCTGTCTCCTTCTCCCATAAACACATTCATCATTTGAACTCCTCCTCACATATGCCTTCATAAGCCAGCAGCACTGTGGTGCTTAGTTAAAGGAAACAGTCCAAAGTACTGTGCAGGGCAGGAGCACTGGGGCAGGCTCAGGGGTTACCTGGATGTAATTGAATCCTGGGGAGCTGCTGAAATGCTTTAATTGGCTGTGTGTCTGAGCGGCTGCAGAGCCAAACATGTGGCTTGTAATGTCTGATAACTTCACAACGGATGGACACGATGATGGGGAAAGGTTATAGCCCGCTGGCAAAGATGATGTGACGATGAGCAGAGTGGCGTAGGGACAATTCTCATCGATTGCTTGTCTCAATGGTTGTGTGTGTGTGAGAGAGAGAGAGAATGAAGGGGGGTACGTGGGGAGGGTTGATTGATGGCTGGACAGCAAGGCACAGTTTGATGAAGCAAAACAAACATATGTTAGGCAGGATCTAAACTGCTAAGATTGGGCCCTGACTTCACATTTGATAAAATGGCAGCTTTTTAATACACAGGTTAAAGAACCTTGTCTACTTTAGTTGTAGGTCAGTGTAATCTAAATAGTTTTGTCATATGTCTGATGTTTGAGAGAAAGTTCACCTTATTAATTGCTATACCACTGTACTCATTAAAAAAAAGTTCTAATTATGTGGTGCCATAATTCTATTTTACACTTTGTATGAAGCATGCAATGAAAGTGAATTTGATAGATGGGGCAAGTTCTCATGCCAAGAACTCATAATATAAAATTGCGACAAGTTTTTTTCTCTGTATGTTTACCTTTGACTTGGAAAAAAGAGAGAGTTAGTGCTGATGCGTTATTTTGGGGGTGATATTATTTAAAGACGTTATCAGCATGTTCATGTGTTAATGCAATTACATTGTTAAGCATTTACATTGTCCCTGGAAATATTAGTCACTCCACCTTAGCAGTACTTTAATAAAAAATTCAAATAAAATATTTATATTCCTTATTCCTTGCGCACAGTATAGAGGTCATGATGACCTCATGTCAGACATGTACTGGATGGATGGACAGGTGGGTCAAATAAAGGATGATGTCAAGGATAAGGCGGTCAGGGAGAGGTATATGGTACCATTAGGCCAGTACCATTAGGGACCATGATAAAGCAGAGGAGATGGCTTGTGGATCACAGGGATGCCAGGGAGAGTGCTGCAGATAAGCAGGAGGAGAGGCTGTGAATGACGATTAGGAGAGGAGTAACCCTCTCTCTTTATGCTAAGGTAAATATAAAATGAAATGACATTCTGGGGAAATGTCAGCGTATTTATCAAGGTGTGCCTCATGGATGGTTTACTATGGCAGAGCACGTGCCTGGGGTGCCCAAGACTGATGCAGTGGAGGCTCTCATATCTAAATGAGCCTGGCCATTACCATAGCACTCCCATTCAGAGGTGTAGTGGAGGCACTGACCTTCCTCCTGACTGTAAATCAGGCTTTTTATAATAAATGAGTGTGCAGCACTGGGCCTGCTGCCTTTTGTTCCGTCTCTCCTCCCCCACTTGTGCTCATACATACATTCATACATAGCCCATGTGGACCTCCGTTTTTACCCCTGCTCCCCTCTGACTGTCCTCTGATTACCCCCACCCCGCCCCAGCTCGCCCCAGGCTGCTTTCCAGATTGCTAATTGACTCCTGGTTCACAGACATTTTGAGTGCCATCCCCCAACATTTACCTTCACAATTTATTTTTTGGTATGAAAGTAGGAAGTCTGGACCAAAATGTCCATATGTGTGATACTTTGAAATCAGTATTCCTAAATCCTAAATGCTAAAAGCTGTTCATGTGAAACTATGTGAGTATCATGCTATGAAACAACACAGGGAGGATCACTCGTATAGAAACATAATTACTTGTAACATAGCAGTATGTTATATTGCTGCATCACGGGTAGATTGTTGGAGCCTAGTGCTAGAGCTGTAGACCCATAAGTGGATTGTGGCCTCCTGTTAACTAAGAAGGAGGAGAATACCTTTGCCACCCTCTGTGCATCAGCTTACATCAGTTCCTGGTCTCCTCCCTCTGTGTTCATTGTCCTTCATGCCTCATGGGTCTCTCTCATCCTTCTTTCTTTTGTTTTGATGTGCTCCTTGCAGGCAGCGCTGTGGCCAGTCAGATCCTTAGTCCACTTTCTCTCACTCCCTCCGTCCATCTCCTCTCCTCCCCTCCGAGAGCCGATTTGTCCTATCGTTGGCAGTAAAGAGGCTTTGTGTTGCGCTAACGAGATCAAAGCTCATTTAGTGGAGGGCATTAAGCGGCCTGATCGCTTTAACAGGGCCGGAGTGGAGGGAGGGGGGCCAGGCTGAGGTGGGGGCATATGGACGTGTAGATGATGTGGATAGTGGAGGTTATTACCAAGTGCGAGCAGCTTTATTTCAGGATCGCTGGCCAAAAGCATTTGTCACAGTTTGTTATTTCAAACTTGAACTTTTCATTTGTACCCCAGAGCCCAAAACATGGTGATATTGGTTGCTAATGAAAATGCATTGCAGACATCAGACTAAAATAATTTCTGTAAATGTCTGTCCAGGGCTTTCTCTGGGCTCAATGGTAAAGAAAGTCAAAGTTTGAAACAGTTTTTGCATCAGCATTAAAACATTGCCACTAGGGCTGTACAGTATTGCGATTAGATCTGCTATTTATCCTTTACAAACAATCAATTCATAGTTAACATTTTGAGCATATCTAGCGTTGGCATACATTTGAAAAATCTAATATTTTGATTACTCTATTACATATTCTGTTTTTCCTTGTATAATCAAGTGGCTTAGAATATTTTTAACGATATTCACTACTGACTTAAATGTGTAGTTCTCAGATTCTTATAAATGCCTTATCAAAACTATTCCAGTTATTAATATTGATTATTATATATTAATGGCTCCAAGTTTTTCTTCAGTTCTAATTGTCTACAATAATTAAATTAATGGCCTTGAGCCTGCATTGTTCCTCTTCTGGCTTATACTATTCACATGTACTCACAGTATACAGTTTGCCAAGAAGTTTGAACCATCTCAGTGGCTCCCATAATGACGCTCTGCACCTCTGTGTTAATGATTGCTGTTAATCTTTGAGCTGTGGCCCAAGTGAGTCTTGACTTTTGAACTAGCAGCGATAAGCTAAATATTCCCTAGACGCTGTTGCTTAACTCATATTCTCTGCCTCTATCTCTGCTGTGCTCTTGCCTTTGTTCCTTTCACTACACTGTGCTTTATTGACACAAGAGCTGCGCTGCTATTGCCAAAGCATAAGGAGTAATCAGATCAAACAGTAAAGGCACTGACTGAAATGTACTGTGCGTATGCTCCGTCCTCAGTGTAGTAAATGTATGGAGTCCTAACACGGCACTCGCATGTGAAGTCTCCCTTTATGGTCATCCTTTTTCTCCCATCCCCCTTGTTGACTCCCCCTCCCCAAGGTTGCTCCCATACTGTCACACACACTCCTATCCTGCCCCTTTAAACGGAGATATGCCACTTTCTTTCACAGCTGGGTCATGCGGGATGCCCCGTCAAACTGCATTTACGTGCTCTGTTCTGCTGTTATGAAATCCATCTTCATCATCAGCCAGTACTGTCTGTGTTTACCAATGTTCTCCATTGCGCCTGCCTGGCTCTGCTTTGACCAATCAAAATAATCAATTGTGACAGTGAATGATGCAGCCCTGAGTCAACCATGTGGAAAAATGGTAAAGCAGCAATATTGTTCTATGCAACTTGAGGTTGCCATTTTCTTAGAGAATTGGCTATAAGTTCTTCTTTCCTTTTAAACAAATTTATGATTAAGAATGCCTCGAAAACATATATTTTTACTGTGAATTGCTCCACTCTGCACAGATCTCATCTGTAATTTAAATGGGTGACATACCCTCTGTCCCCATGGAGATTGTTACATTTAAAGCCATACTGTGAGGTATTCCAGGCAAAACAATAGCCTATGTAGAGACCAGCAAATTCTCCACCAGAAATGCTAGAATGCCTTTTTATGTAAGGCAAGATTCTCATTATCATATTATGTTCTCTGCACACAAACCTTTTGAGAAATAAAAAGGGCTTACATTGACAATCAAGCATTATGCTTTTGGTATGGATTTGGATATATAGCAATACTAATATTATAATAACCTAACCTGTATGGAAATGGTAGCAAAAGCATGTGCTTGCCAAAGTAATTGTAAAGTAATGATACTTTAGAGATAAAATTACTTGGCAGCATTATCAGCTCACAGCTAGATCCACATTTTTAGATAGTTGGGTACATGACAGAATATATACAGTATATATTTGCATAACTCAGAGAAACAACTCTGTCAGCTCATCTTACTGAAAAGTCTGTAAAATACCAAATGTGAATATCCTCGCCAATGCTTCAACCTTTTAACATTTTGAGTTGCACAAGTGTCTGTTTCTGCCCACAGCGCAGCAGCTCAGCCTCAGTACAGGCCATACATTTAAAAAACACATAAACACAGGCCAAATATAGGAATGCCACTTGGTATGCAAAGTGTAAAATATACTTGCTGTAGAGATACTTGGCCAGTGCTATGTACAATTTCAGAAATGGTCTCCTTCGCGCCCTGCTGTCTGCACGCCTCCGTCTGGTTTGCCTGTCACCGGGTGCCACAACTGCATTTGTCATTTTTTGGCCTCATCATGTGGCTTTGATATTCTTTCTTCGCACATCTCATCCATCACTCTGTTCACTGTCCTCCTGCTTTAAAATATCCTTCCCAACTCGTTTGCCTGTTTAAGATGCTTCTTTAGTTTGCAGTTAAATTGCCAAGCTCAGCCATACCATGTTTTTCACCCAATAATATCCTGAGTTTTATCCTGTACAGTAATATCCTGTACATATATATTTGTTACTATGCATTAATCTGTTACTTTGACATTTAAAACCTAACTAACCTTATTTTGCGTAGTACGAGCAATTCAGTTTATACTTTTCAGACAGCCTGAAATTTGGAGACACTGAGAGGATTGCATCTGTTTGGGTCCCGCCTCTGTAACAGTTGACAACTTGTGCATGCTTCAACAGTCCAATGTGGAATCAGTACTGAATAAACAATTACCTCGCAACCATTTTCAAACTTTTTATAATTACGGGACAATGTTGTGACCCAACTTTGAATTCTATACTAGACCCAGAAAAAATGAATGCCTTGACCCGTTATATATTGCACCTTTTGGCTAACGAGGAGCAGGGTGGGCAGGGGGCAGCAGGTGGGATGTTTCTTACTCTAGGTGTTTGGATAGCATCACCTCTCTCTTCTGTCTGTGGCCCACTCATAGACGCCTCTGTAATTACCCCTGTGCCCCTCCCCCCTGCACCATCTGTTGACCTCATGTCATGTTGCCTTCCCTCACCAGCTCTTACTGCTCTTTTTTTTGCCTCTTCCCAACTCTCCCCTTTGCTGCCGCAACTCCCAAACTTCATCCCATCTCCTAAAATAGCAAGGCCATGAGAGAAAAAATAAACAAGCAAAACACCCCACAGTTTTAAGAAATGTTTACGTTTGCTGGACTTTGTAGTGCTGTCCTCAGTTTTGTCTTCCAACCCTTGGGCACTCTACATACTACTCTAAAAAGTTGCCAGTGCTTCCAACTCTGCGTCAGTTTTTCCATTTTATTTCCCAAACTGCGGTATAGGGAGGAACAAAAGTGCCTGGGAGACGTGCAGGCTTGTATCGGACTTAAATGCAATGCCATATGGTAAAGGCAGACCATGGGTAAATGAGGTATCAAGTTTGCCCCCCTCCCCCACTCTCTTAAGAAAATATAAATCACATGCATTCTTTGTGTCTGACTCATTTTCTCCATTTCGCAAATGTTGGAGCGCTTGATTTCGCTTTCCCCCCTTCCCTCTCTCTGTCTTTAACTTAAGCCATGTCCAAATTCCTCTATGCCTGCACGGTTTTCATCTTTCTCTTCCTGTCTTTCTTCCCTCCTCCTTCTTCGCAGTCCTTTCCCAGTGCGTCTCAGACAGATTGATTCCAGATGTTGCTTTAGCTCCACCTCCTGTTTTTTTTTCTTTCTTTCTTTCTTTCTTCTTGTCCATTCGTGACCTCGCTCTATAATTTGGGCACATTTGGTTTGGATTTTTACAGAAATTCCATCGTTGCTGACTTCGTAATCCTTGTGCAAAGTCTAGTTTGTCTACCCTCTCAACTTTCGACTCATTTGGTTTTATTGTGATTTACCTGAATGAGTACACCATGCCAACTTAATCAGTATTTGTATATACAGTGGCTTGTGAAAGCATTAGCCCCCGTTGAACTTTTTGACCTTTGCTAGATTTCAGGCTTCAAACAAATATACATAAAATTTGAATTTTTTGTGAAGAAACAACCGCAAGTGGGACACAATCGTGAAGTGGAACAAAATTTATTTGATATTTAAAACTTTTTTTTTTTTATAAATAAAAAAAAACTGAAAACTAGGGCGTGCAAAATTATTCACCCCCTTTTCCTCTCAGTGCAACAAACTGACTTCAGAAGTTCCCTGATGATTTCTGAATGGTCCAATGTCCAAACCTAAATGACTGACAGTGATAAAGAGAGTCAACCTGTGTGGAATCAATATCAGTATAAATGCACCTGCTCTATAATGGTCTCAGAGACCTGTTCAAAGAATATTGGGGAGCAAACAGCACAATGAAGACCAAGGAACACACCAGGCAGATCCGGGATAATGTTATGGAGAAGTTTAAAGCAGGATTAGTATATAAAAAGATTTCACAAGCTTTAAACATCTCGTGGAGCACTGTTCAATCAATCATATTGAAATGAAGAGAGAATCAGACACTGCAAACCCACCAAGACCTGACCTGTCCCTCTAAACTTTCAGCCCAAACAAGGAGAGCACTGACCAGAGATGCAGGCAAGAGGCCTATGATCACTCTGGATGAACTGCAGAGATCTATAGCTAAGGTGAGGGAATCCGTCCATAGGACAATTATTAGTCGTTAGGGGTGTGCATTGCCATGAGTCTGACGATACAATACATGTTATGATATGAATGTCATGATTTGATATATCACAATATGTCTTGATACTAAAACATAGGATGATATATTGCGATTTATGAATAATTACTTCTAATAATACAGTCAGCCGCATCTTTACAAGAACAAAAATAGATTTGGATGCATTTTGAATTGATTTGAGAGTTGTGCAATGAAGTACCTTGATATATCATTGAATCGTTGATGTTTTTTCTTTATATTAGTCGCACACTGCACAAATCTTACTTTTATGGAAGAAAGGCAAGAAGAAAACCGTTTCTCAAAGAAAATCATAAAAAGTCCTGTTTGAAGTTTGCCACAAGCCATCTGGAAGACACAACAAACATGGAAGGTGCTCTGGTCAGATGAGACCAAAATTGAATTTTTTAGGCCAAATGTAAAACGTTATTATGGCGTACAAGTAACACTACACATCATCCTCAACGCACCATCACAACATAATGGTGGCAGCATCATGGTGTGGGGCTGCTTTTCTTCAGCAGGGACAGGGAAGATGGTTCACTCTGGATGAACTGCAGAGATCTATAGCTAAGGTGAGGGAATCCGTCCATAGGACAATTATTAGTCGTTAGGGGTGTGCATTGCCATGAGTCTGACGATACAATACATGTTATGATATGAATGTCATGATTTGATATATCACAATATGTCTTGATACTAAAACAGTTCAAAACTAAACACATCCAGCTGCTAGAATGGCCAAGTCAAAGTCCAGACCTGAATCCAATTGAGAACCTGTGAAAAGATTTGCAAACTGCTGTTCATGCTTTCCATCTAACCTTACGGAGCTCGAGCAAGGAAGGTTTTGTATGGCAGAATGGGCAAAAATTTCTAGGTGTGCAAAATTGATAGAGACACCCCAAAACACTTGCAGCTGTAATCACAGCAAAAGATGGTGCTACAAAGTATTGACTTAGGGGGGGTGAATAATTTCACAAGATCTTTTTATTTGTAAAAAAAAAAAAAAAAAAAAGTGCTCTGGTCAGATGAGACCAAAATTGAATTTTTTAGGCCAAATGTAAAACGTTATTATGGCGTACAAGTAACACTACACATCATCCTCAACGCACCATCACAACATAATGGTGGCAGCATCATGGTGTGGGGCTGCTTTTCTTCAGCAGGGACAGGGAATATGGTCAGAGTGGATGGGAAGATGGATGGAGCCAAATACAGGGCAATATTGGAAGAAAACTTATTGGAGTCTGCAAAACACTTGAGACTGGGGCGGAGGTTCATCATCATCAGCAGGACGCCGACCCCAAACATAAAGCCAAGGCTACAATGGAATGGTTTAAAACAAAACATATTCATGTCTTAGAATGGCCCAGTCAAAGCCCAGACCTAAATCCAATCGAGAAGCTGTGGCGAGCTCTGAAGACTGCTGTTCAGACGCTCTCCATCTAATCTGACTGAGCTGGAGCTATTTTGCAAAGAAGAAATTTCGGTCTGACAATGTGCAAAGCTGGTAGAGACATACCCAAAGAGACTTGCAGCTGTAATTGCAGCAAAAGGCCGTTCCACAGAATATTGACTCAGAGGGGTTGGATAATATTGCATGCCATATTTTTCAGTTTTTTTATTTGTAAAAGAAAAAATTTGTAAAAAAAAAAAAAAAAGTTTAAAATATCGAATATTTTGTTCCACTTAACAATTATGTCCCAGTTGCTGTTGATTCTTCATAAAAAATTTAAACTTTATGTTTGAAGCGGGACATGTGGCAAAAGGTCATAAAGTTCAACGGGGGCTTATGCTTTCACAAGGCACTGTATCATTTGAAATTCATTGCAGTATTTATTTACTCATTTCAGTAGGAGCCTTTTGCCACATTGCCCAGGCCCCTGCGGACATGACATGCAGCTCATAGCAGCACAACATTAACACACTCACTATCTTATTATATGTCCGTCAGCCCGATCTAGTGCTACCACGGCGCACCAAAGACTTTTCCCCCTGGGGATGAGGCACGCGGGGGAAATTAGTTCCAGATGAAACAGGAAGTGGTGAGTGGATACAAAGAAAGTGTTGTTTGAGAAAGAGTGGGTTTGCAGACACATATATCCACAGGGTCAAGGTTGAGTGGCCTAGCATCATAAAAGTGTTCCTAAGCCTCACATATAGCTTTTTGCCTACCTCATTCATTTTTGTCAATCCACCAAGTTCCCTTTAGGCAGTCATATGCCTCATACACATCTGTTTTTGCCTTTAACCTGCGTTTATACAGTTGTATAGTATATTAAAACATACAAAGAAGCTTATAGAAAGGTTTGAAAGGTGAATGGACTTGAGTGTGCATACAAATCAGAATACTTGCACAAAGCTATAGTAATGCTAATGCTGACATTGTGTCACTGAACTATCAAGAACACACAAGATGTGAAAATCTGAATATCAGAGATATGTTTTTCCTATCAGCAATAACAATGTGCGTGAACAAAAATGCAATTAATAACAACTGTTCCTTACCATTGGGGATTACACACTGTAAATACTCTATTGTACCTTCTGCCCAGCCCACTTCTGTTTGGATAACTGCTTCCATTCTCGCCTTGAAATCACTACATGTGTAATGATGACAAGTTCTAACACCAGGCACAAAAAAAACACACAATCTAATTTTACAATGTTGGAACAGTTGACAAAGACTCATATTGAGCAGGCTATTTGTTCTGCTCCGGCTCGGCTGGCCATTAGAGTGCAAGTTTGGACAAGCTGGATGTCAATATGCTTCCACTTCCATCCCTCCAGCTTCTGTCACTTGCGCTTGATTAGCTCAATGAGCAAACCAGGAAGTGGGCAGGCAGCTGGAGGTCAGGGCCACAGGGTTAACACTGTTGACACGCTAAGCGAGTCAGACGGACACACTATGCAGCCTACTCTCAAGCTGGACCAGTGTGCAAGCAGGGCCCATGAATAGAAACATTTTGTCTGTCGCTAGTCCGGGAGATTAAATGTAATGAAAACATCGGGACTTCTAAGGCCAGCCTAACACCCATCCCCCTGTACATACATGCAGGACAGGAGGGCTAGGTGTTTCTAGAGGATTACATTCGAAGCTCCATCTCCTTAAATATTCTTTAGTGTAGAATTTGTTTACGCTGTGAATCTGAATTCTGCAGATCCTCGTACAAGTTTAGGTTATAACACCACGACAGTCATGTTAATCTAATACTGTTCTAGTGAATGTCAATACTAATTCTGCAATATCTCATAATTTTATGAGTAATAGCTGATTGATTGATGTTCTCATTAATGATGATCGTAGTACTCCATTTTGTGGTACAGGTATAATTTGTTTTTAAACAAATTACAATACAATTTACGTATGCTTCAAAAGTTATACATTTTAATGTGATGAACTTCCTTAGTAGTCAGCACTTTTTAAAAGGCATACAAGGAAAAAATACAGTTTGAAATCTTGGCATTTCTGTGTGTTTTCCTCAAAACTGCTGAGCTGTAATCTTAATGCCCTACCCTTACACTAAATGTAAGAGAACCTCTCTGGCCCTCAGACATGCCTCCCCTCCCTCTCCTGCGTGATGGAGCTGAGGCATGAGTCTCCCCAGGCGGCCATGTTTTCTCTGCTAGGCATACGAGGAGGCAAGAAAGCACAGTTATCATCTCTTTCTGCTGTCAAAATATCATCATTCGGTTAACTTTCCACATTGTTCCAGAGCCCCTCCTTGACTCCTTGCTCTTTGTCTCCTTAACTATGGCTCAGCACAAATCAATGCCTGCTGAAATAACACAGGAATTAGCTATACCAGTTGAGAAATAATTGAATTAAGAACAATTACCAAGCAATTAGGCTCAACAGAGCTTTCTGGGGCAGGAGTAATCTGGGAGGGGTGGGCTGCAGGGGCTGCCCAGCCTCTTTAGAACTATGTAGGAGGGAACTTGTCCTTGTTTGAACTTGTTTAACTTTGCTCTTGAGCCAACTGATATCATTTTGTTGCGAACACGGATGTCTAAATAATTGTTCAACAACAAATCAAGATTATTGACCCACACCATATTGTCACCAAAAACAAAATGTATGGGTTTTAACATCAACAGGAAAGACAATATATAAATCCAGTGTTTCCCACAGTCCAAGTGGCATTGTGTGCCTAGTCACAGTCACACTGGGTTTGCGTGCTGGGTATTGTCTTGCTCATGAGCCAAAAGTCAACCTGTAATGTCAATATTAGTGATGAGACTCGACATGTGATGGTCAAACCTTTTGGTTCTATCCACACCAAAATATTTGTTTGCAAATAAATATATTGACTCATCTGAAATTACCATGTCAATTTCTCTCTATGTATGACAATAATGAGCCAGTGACACTTGTTTGTACATTTGTGGTAAGATATCATTTGGCTTTGATCCTCAGAATGCTCATACCTGTGTACTCCCTATAAAAAACGAGCTAAGTGCCGCTGTTTTTCTGCTCGAGAGCTCTCCAGCTGAAATATAAAAGTTTGGGACTGTCATGCTGCATCCGTGTGCTTTTTCAAAGTGCTGCCACTCACCGCTCTCTTCCCTCCTGTTGTCTCTTGCAGAACAATGAGCCTTTAAATCCTGGTTTCCATGGATACCCACCTCACAGTCAGGTAAGAGATTAGTGACTGCTTGCAAACGATTGTAAAAATTGTGAAGAATTTCAAAGAATATCATTGAATGTTATTGTGAGATGTGACTGTGACAAAAGCAAATAGTTTCTATATTTGGTGTTATGTAAGCCTTGTTAAAAATATTCTCTTTGAAATCGGTGAAGTTCATGTGCTTCTTGTCGACCGTCATATTTTGTCTTTAGTAATGATCCGCTCCATTGTATCATGCTGTTATACTTTCCTGCCGCTGCCTCTGGTGCCTCATAAATGATGGCTGTTAGAGGGATTGATGAAAGAGAAACTAGCGATTGAACCTCTTTTCACAGCTCTGACCCTTTGAAAATAGACATTAAGCTGTTGGCTGCATTAAACTAAGCTAGGCTCTGTGCATGTTGTGCTGCCTTACAATGCCACCCCTTCCCCTCTCTCCCTCTCGGCCGACCTATCTCTCCATGCATATTGCTTGCTGTAATGAGTGGTGTGTGTGTGTGCAGTGCAGTGGCCGGATAGCTGTCTCCAAGCAGTGCTAAGAGTGGCTTAGCGTGTGCCACCGGAGCGCATATGCCAGCCTCTGAAGCTTCCATGTGTGTTTCTTTGTCTGGTGCTTGTGTCCTGTGTTGGATATGCAGCTCTCTGGCAGTGCCACAGGAGGGGAGTGTTGGTCTGCTGAGCCCAATGGCCCCCCAGCCTCCTCCTCCTCTTCACAGCGCTCTGGCCCCCAGCCTGTGCTCACTGTCCGCTCTCCTCTTGCACGCTCCACACTTCTCCTTTCTGGGGAATATACTTCCCAGCAGCATGAGGGAGGATAGGAACAAGCAGACGTCTTCCTTAGGTTATAAAATCGAGTTCACTTTCTGCGTCATGTCAGGGATGGAGCAAACATATATGGGCCATGCAGTATTATGGTTACAAGATGCATCTTAAAAACTCAGATCTATATAGCAGTTCTTATTGAAGTAGTCTTATGTGAAGAAGTCTTATGAGGAAGCTTTGTGCTCATGCTGAATTGAGTTTATGTTTATGTGCATTTAATGCTCTGTAAAGTGTTGTTGAGTGTCCAGAAAAACTGATGCATTATTTATTATTATGTAGATGTAGTTAATAATATGCACTCACTTTTGAGCTGACATTAAAGAAATGGTTTTGGCTTTGGTCTTGTCTTCGGTCTTCGGTGTGTTTGATAGTCACCTGCTTGGTATTGCAGTAAGATGATTCAGTGTTACTGATCCTTTAGAGTCAGGTCACTAACAATAATGTAATAACTGAGAATAAATTATTAGGAATTTGTGTTTGAAAATGCTCTTAACTACGTATTTCCGCAAATATATACAACTATATATAAAAATAATGGTAGATGTAGATGCAATTTTAATTGGTATGTTTTGGTTAATTTGCTTGTATTATGTACTTTAGTGTTGCTGTAATTTTTCTGTGGATGATTTTACATCAACCTGCCAAGGGACTGAAAACTGAAATTAGCCATGTTGTCTATAACCTTTACATATTCACATTCTAAATGTTCATTAATATGTGCAATCCCTTTACAAATAAATAAGGTAAACAAATTTAGGAATTAACTTTTGAAATGATTGAGTGATTGATTGTAGTATCTTAACTAAAAGCAGTTATTACTGTAATGGATTGAGAAGATATTAATTACTATAAAAACTCTAATCTCTGGGTTATTTTTGATTAGTATTTGAAGAGTACGTGCTACAGTAGGGCAGCAATGGATTAATAATAATAATAATGATAATGATAATGATAATGATAATGATAATGATGATGATGATGATGCATTTTATTTGTAATGCACTTTACATTTACAAACTCTCATGTGCTTAGTGGTTAGAGGGTTAATTCTCCAAACCCAAAGTAGGGAGTTAGATTTCCACTTGGACCTGTGCACATGTATTTTTAGGAAAGACACCTCACTCACTTTGTGTCCAATGTCCATGTATGCTGGTTTAAGAGAAGTGTCTTTGACAGTGTGGATGGAAAATGGCTCATGACTACAATTCAGTATGTTTATAGAAAGCATATCATGTTCTAAGTAAATAAACAAATAATAACTTTTGAAATAAATATGTAAGTATGTATGTAAAGTAATTTTGCACATGTGTCAAATGTGTAAATGTGTTCACTCTGTCTGACCAGTAAGAACTGTTAGGCAATAAAACGTGAAAATATGAAAACAACATAATTGAAAACTTGTGGGCATAAATCATACATAATAAATAGTATGCCAAATGCGAGTCTTGGCCGTTTGCTTGTCTGAAGCAAACAGGGCCAACACCTGAACTGCTCTCTGCAGTGGGCCACGTTCAACTACTCTTTTTAGATTCACTATTTTAACACGTAACTTTGTTTTATCAAAGATTGAAAAGTCATCCTAGCTAATATATTTTGCCTTTGAGCTCACATTAGGCGTCCCCGTGCACTAGCTGCTACCTGGTTATCATGCAAATGGATGTAGCGGGGCTGGACAGGCTTTTTCATAGTGCTATACATTTGTCTTGGTAATGCCCCTGTCGAATGTTATGTATGCATGTTTGAACTGCTTCTAGGTCTCGCCTCTGTCAATATGAATGTGTTAAATGGTGACAGGCTCCTGGGGGCCCCGCTGCTGGTAAAGTTAAGTATGGTGCCCGGACACAAGTCGCCAAGAGACACTTTGACCTTTAGGGGCTGGAGATGTCGCTCTCCCGCTGTTTATGTCATGTAAAAGATCAGGGATGACAACATAAGTAAATGGCAACATGGAGGTTACAGGCATAGTGGAAAGTTTAGTCAGTCAGATTGTAATATAGGTCATAACTCCTGATTAAATGCTTTTTCAACACTGTACAAAGTGTATACGAAAAAAGAAAATATAATTCTAGGAACTGAAATGAATGTTTGCATCTTCCAGTTTGAAATGCTAAGAATGCTAGTAAGCTGCTTCTTATTTAGCAAAATTGCCAAACAAAAATAGCACACTTTGCTGCTCCATGAGTTGAATCTATTGTTTGTTTGCAACTCAAAATGTTAAAAATGTCTTATAATTAGCTGAAACAGTACACTTTTTCAAAAGTAGTTTTGAAAATAGCGACACTTTGAAATGTAAAATGGTGGCCCAGAGCAGGCCTTTGTTTGAATTGTGTGATGATCCGAAGACCGATTTAGGCCTTTGTTTTAGCCCATGTGTTTGTTTGTGTCAGCGCAGGTACATGTCCCATCACTGCACATCTGTGTGTACATTACACAGCCACAGTTTATCGCTTGGTGCAGCCTGTGAGCTTAATCCAGCCATCATCCCTATTCATCCTCTCACTTACAACCCTAATCCTGTCATCCTGCTCTCTGTTCCCCTTTATCCTTTTATCTGCATCTCCAGTTATCTGTCGTTTGCATCCGCTGACCCTCTGTTCTTCCTGAGTTGGCCTTTTTTCATCTGCAAGCACCTCCAATCACTTCTCTGGCCCTCCCTTCGCATCCCCCTGGACTCAGCTCTAGCCAGACTCAGCAGATGTCTGAAAGCTTGGCATCAGGGCTTTTTTTCCGCAGGGTTCAGTCCCTCCCATATGAAAATGCGGCGCAAGGAACTGCACTCTGCGAATTAAGCACACTCCAACAATAAAGTGCGGGGATGAGGAGCCGGAGGGAACAGGCGCAATGCAGCCTTAGTCCGCTTCCTGCTTAGGTTCAGCCACGCTCGCCTGGGTTTTTCCACAGACAAGAGTTGAAGAAGACAAGAGGAATAGTGATGTAGGAGCCTACCCACGCAGTATGCTACCTATCGGTCTACTGACTGGCCTACCTACCACTGCTTTTTGGAGCTGACAGGCTGCCAAGCAATAAATAAATCATCAAAAAACGCTGCAATGCAGTGGGGGTCGCATTCTGTACTCTCAAGCAGCCAATGCGTGGATAGAAGACGGCATCTTCTTCCTTCCTGTTCCTTTTCTCCCTACAGGGGTTTGAGGAGACAGCCACAACTGCGTTCTGTCTTTAACCACGCACGGGGCTTGCCGGCTAGTACTGAAGGATGGATACTTTGATGGATAGGAGGGATTGAGCCTGAAGAGGGAGGGAAAGTTTTTAAAAGAGGGGCGGGAACACGAGGAAGCAAAGGGGGGAGCAGCGGGATGTGTAACGCAAGCGTGTGAATGACAGACGCGGTGCAAAGAGGAACCAGAGAGGTGGAGTGAGGAGATTCGGGCTGTCAGGAGCAGAAAGACAGCAAGGCCAGAAGAGGTTCACGGCCTGAGAGAAAAAAACAGGCGGCCGGGGAGTGACAAACAGACAGGAGCTACGTGCTGGAGGAGAGAGAGAAGAAGGGACACACCGGAGAAAGGGAAGGAAGGAGGAGGAGGAGGGAGCAGACGAGGGAGAATTTGAATGTGTGAGACAAACGTGGACTGAAGCCATCATCAGCTCATGGTCCTGGAGCACAGACACAGGAGGAGAGGAGGAGCAGGAGAGCTGGACACGCACAGGGAACCAGAGAACAGTGCACAGTGGGCAGTGGTTCCTCCAGAGCAGACCATGATGGGGCTGTACTATCCTGCACTGCTGCCGGTGAGTAAGCTAAATGCTAAATGTCAACAACTTGTATACATGAGTGAAAAGTCAAATTTGGGCCAAAAAAACTGCTCAATCTTAGAGATTTTGTATGGAACCTTGTTTGAGCGTGTTGAATATATGGTTTGTTTTTGGTTGGCTGCGTCGTGGCCCAGGTGAGGCCTTTGTCAGAGAGTTGACTGAACATCGGGCTAACAACAGAGCCTGCGGCTCACTTCTTTTCAAATTAAGTCACCTGGGCAGTGTTTTTCTGAAAAGTGGGTAAATATCAATTTAGTGTTTTGTTTGTCACATGGTTAAAGAAACCATAGGCTGTGTGTGCTTGTATGCAAACTTTAGCTGTGCATGCTGCCTTACTGTAGTGCAGTAAATGAATTTTAGGTGATATTGCTATTTTTGCAATGCTGTGCTTAGCATATGGTGGGTGTGTCTGCTACTTTAGTTGGAGACAGCCTGAGGAGCAGAGCTGTGCTGGGGCCCTGTTTGAGCATGTCCCTCTCTGGTGTAGAGTTCCTCCGGGCCACTGGGGAGGTTAGGGTGCATACATTAGGTAGTATGGCTGCTCTGTGCCTGTGTTAACATGAATCTATAGTAGAAGTTAAATGCCTGCAGCATGCTGACTGCTCAGCGTGGCGTTAGCTTTGTGCGCGCAAGTCTGTTGTGTGCAGAGTATGCAGCTTTGGCAGGCCGTCTAACATTGTCATCCAAGCTGTCAAGCTCAAACTTCATCTGTCTCTGGACACAGGGAGACAGGTGCCAAGGCCCAGTTGTTTCAGAGCAGCCACACACCAGTTGTTGCTTGAAATACTTCAGTGTCTTCTACAGTACTGCTATTAATGAATACACAGTCCCATCACTGTGCTCTTGTAACATGAGCTCACTCACAGCAATGTCTGTCAGTCACAGATCTACACAAGTCATCCAGGGGCCTGCTTAACTTGCATCCAGACAGTTCTGCACTCTCACAATTATAACCAGAGATGACTTAACATCATTTACCTATTGTATTCCAGAGGCACTGCTAGTAGCACAGCATGTTTGACTATAACACAGGGCATTGTTTATTCAGTGATGCTGCTGTGATGAGCAGTCACTTCCGTGTGGCTGGGCCCACAACAAGACCACTTAAATCTCAATCAAATGTTGCCCTTTTCACCATGAACTTTCCCTCTGTCTCCCCTCCTCCGCACT
>KN510730.1:32974-43154 GCA_000787155.1 Scartelaos histophorus
TCCACTTGTCTGTTTTTGACTGTGTGTCCAATCCATCCTTCCTCTTCTTTACTCTTCTTATTGCCAGTCTTTAAATTCTTTCATATCTTTTCTAATTTTCCTTATTTTGAAAACATTTATTTTATAACCACTCTTGTATTGTTTGAATGTTTTTATGGTGACTGGTGGTAGAGAGAGGAAATGTTAGCCATTTTTCCCACAAACAATTTAAAAATAAGCTCTCCCCTGGTGGCTTGACTTAAACCACAAAAGCCTTTTTTGCAGCTTCTAACTAAAGTAGCTCCCTTTGTCCTTTGACTGTAATTGCCCCAGACCGTGTCAAACCATCCCATTGCTATTCTTAAATGGAGACTGGTGTGCTTTTTGACTGGCTGACACCGATCATTTTAACTGGCTAGCTTTTTGTAAAGCAAGGTTGCCCCATATCTCCATTATTCTGTCCAATGGTTAGATTTCTAAAGATTAGTTGAGTGTTGCTAAAATGGTCTGTTAACAGATTCTATAAGGTTTAAAGGGGCCATGAGTGGGGACATTTTAGGCTTCCTTTGTTTTGTAGGATTATTTGTTCTTTTTATTTATTATATTTTTTCTGTTTTCCTGACGACTTCTGTGTGTTGTTGTCAGTCTCCACGGTAACCACTCGCTGTTTCTACGGCAACGGTAAGTTGTGTACAAACATTTATCACTGAAACTGATCCCACTCCCCCACCCCATCTTTGAACTAGTTCTAATGATATTGGAGTTAGTAATAATTGTAGTGCTAGTTCCTGTCTGCTGTCACATAGACGGACAAAGCATTAGCTGTATTAGCCCTAACACCCCCACCATCTCATTAACACCTCTGAGAATGAGCCAATATGTAATTACTCAATGCAAAGATCCTTGATCTGTCTGCTAAATTCTCCCCCAGGACCTTAAATGCATACTGTTTGTTTCCCCCAATAATTACAAATCTGCACAAATGATGTAATGCCTCTCGTTTCATTGACCTGCCTGCTAAGGATTGATCTGCAAAATGTACACGCTATATGTTAACATACTCACAGTACGTTACCTTATTATATTGTAGACCAGCACCAGTGAGCACAGTTCTGTTTGTATGGCCACACGCTTACTAAAGAATGAATTGGGTTAGGGTACTTTACATTTTGAAGCTTTAGTTGTGAGACTTTATGCTGATTGCAAGACTGTACATTTCACCTCGTAAAAAAATAAATGCATCAGGCTATAAAAGATCAAGTTCAAAAGTGAGTCCACCAGTCTCGTCCCTGGAAATGCATTGAAAACTATCACTACAAAAAAAAAAAAAAGTGTTAACTTTTTTAGAATGTCTGACAGAACTGCCATGTGCTTATCACAGTAGCATCCTTTTAACAGCTTGTGCAGGTATGATGACGTCTAAAACCAGCCAGTATATTAACCATATGCATCTCTGAACCGATATGGGGTTTACCTTGCTGGGTCTACATGCTGCCATTTTGTTTTCCTTTACTTTTGTTTTAGTTTGGTTCTTGTAGTGGACTGTCTTGTGTTCTCAGTAGTGGTAGACGACGTAGTTGTAGTGTACTGGTCTCAGTGTGTGACACAGTTCTAATGCCTGGCCAAGTGTCTCATGTTTATTTCATTTCTCTTTTTTGGGAATGAGGATTTCTCTCTCTCTCTCTACTGTCTCTCTCTCACCACATACAATGAGATTTGCAGGAGAATGGTCACCAAATCTAATATTGCTTTATTTGAATGATGCACCTTGGTATTCTGTTCATTCATTTTGTGTTCCTCTCTCTTCACTCCATCTCTGTCCTGATTTTGACTGGCTCTGTCTCTTAGTCTCACCTGCACTCCTCATGTACCTGTCCCATCTCTGTCTTGTATGTGTTTGATGTGGGAGTGCTGCTATTGTAATTTGATTGGTTTCTATGCTGCATCCGACGCTTGCTGATTGGCTGATTTTATTTTAATTTTTTCTCCTCCACTTTTTAGTCATGTGATGCACCCATATATGGCTGCGTGTTAATTTTTGTGGTATATGATTCTTAATTTTGTCCAAAAATGTTTTTGCACCCCCTCTTTCTATCCCCTATTTTTGTATTTAATTATTTTTTTTAGGTTTGTAAACCCCACAAGTTTGGTTTCATATGGAATTTTGACATGCCTGATTTAAGTAATTTGTATTATTTATTGTTAAGGAAAATGACGGAACTAGAAAAGTTCAATTATAAACTCAGATTTGCCTTTCATGCCGACCTTTGGTTAATTTGCATGTGTCCACCTAATGGCATTAATTGTGCATGACTCAAACAGTATACAGACAGGTGACAAATAACAGAGAAAGGATGTCGGGAGAGCCCCCCTCTGAATGACAATGCTCCCTCCCCAGGCATGCTGTGAATACAACGTGACTCATCTGCTGTGGGCTCCAGACTGCTGCTTATGTTGAATCATACATGCTAAAGAAGTGCCATTGTTGTCAAAAAAACAATGTCCCTGGATTTGCTGCCCTGAAACTTTTGCCCAATTTTTTGTTTACTTCCTGTAACATTCTTTTTAATTTTTCCATGCATAGTAGATTATGGCTTTGCACTGTGCTCCATTCAGTGCAGTGCTCCAAACCATTCAGTTCTGCAAACTAAAGAATATTATTTCCTTTACAAGATGCAGTCAAGGCTGTGTAGCATGCTTGTACTTGGTGTCCTTGTTAACTTTTTAAAATGCCAAAAGTGGAAGAATAACCCAACTGCTGTAGAAGCAATCCTTTTAGGACTCTCAGCTAAAATGCATAGTACTACTGTTATGCAGAAATGCTTTAGGCTCGAGTGAACAATGTCATCAGAAAGCTACTCCGGCTATGCTAATTGAATCAATCACCACTGACCTTGTCATTTGGAATGAGGGGAAAAATGAAGTAAACCCCATTTCCATTTGAATTAATGAAGGCTGGCTGATAGAAAAACATGGCGCAAGAAGTTCTGTGAACAGCAGTGGAGCCGTAATGGTTTCCTAAATGGGAGTGCGGTGTTTACGTCCACACGAGCACTCATTTCCCAGTCTGTGTCTTTTTTTGTCACACATAAGCACACTCATCATGGCGCACCTAAAGGTCATTAATCTTTAGCTTGTTTCACATTGTGCAGTCGAACAGCACACTCATACTGCATGGTTATTAGAGGAAGCTACAATCTCCTTCTTTTAAAGCCCATCAAAGGAAGATGAGGACAGATCAAGGGACCCGTGTATGAGCCTTTGAAGCCGAAAGAAGATTATCGGCCATCTTGGAGAGAGAGGCATAGGCATTAGCCTGAAAATGTCAGTGGATGCGCACATAACATGTGCACGTATTAAAATTCTCAATGGATCATACAACGTGCCTGCTCCAAAAGACTAAACTGCTGCTGTGTTTCTTCTACTCTGTCCCTCTTCAACACAGGAACATAAGCAGTGCTGTCCCCATGGCAGCCCTAATGCCTACCCGCAATGAATCACCAAATCTTCTCTGGGCAACTGGCTTTTAATTGCATGATGACTAAAAATCTCCATAACGGTTCCTACCCACTTTTTCTCCCCGCTGTAATTGACATGCAACACACAGACAGAAGTGAAAGTGTTAGGCAGCCATGACAGGAGCAGAGCACAGCTGAAATCCTTGTACGCACTCCCACAGGGCAACTACAGCGCTGGAGAATAATGCTGTTTTATACGTTATGTAAGAAACAAAATGGTGAAGTGAATTAAATAGCCCTGATAGACAAAGTTAGCCTGAGCATGCCAGTAGAGAACTGTGAAATGTGTTAAAGTACAGGTCTGTGGGTGTCTTTGCTTCTGACTATTTCCTCCTCCGTCTCCAGGTGAACAATGCCACAGCCAGGGTGATGACTAACAAGAAAATGGTCAGCCCCTATCCAAACGGAGAGGCTCTCAGCGCACTGCCTTATGGTAACCAGTTCACTCACACTGAAACCGGCCAACAATCTTAAAAGTACAGACATGAGCATTTGTGTAAGGAGATGAACGATCAATAATTATATATGATCTGTTATCTATTAAAAAAAGAACACTAATAGAAACAATTTTTTTTTAACTTTGTGGAACACATTTATGCAAGATAGATAAATTTATGTAGCATAATTTCCTAATTTGTCACACTATGTCCATTGGAAAAAACATGTCTGGAAATCCAGGACAGGATTTTACAGCAGTAAAGTTCCTCTCCTCCACAATGTTTTGTACAAGATCAAAACCACACTGATTATTAATGCCATCTGAGGGCTAACTGCTCAATGGCACAGCTAAGCACAGGCTAAGTCTAAGAAAATATGACCATTTGAATCACCATTAAAGGATCATATCACGTGGGCAAAGTATGAATGCAGAAGAAATTATGCTTTTTGTGTTCATGCCTCACCCTTATTATAGACTCTATTTTCACCCTCAAGAAATATCCAATACTTTTATGGTTTTCATTTTTAGCTATCTGCATTCAGTCCTTGTGAAATGACTTGTGGTGTTTCATCTATCTGGAAAATATTCCTAGGGACGCAAGATATTACTGACTTCTTTCTTTCTCAAACTACTTATCATGTTTTAATCAATTCAGCTGCTCTTTGGGTGCCCACTGGACCCAACAGCCCTCTATGAAATGGATGAGTGTGGTAAAAGAGAATGGCAGTGTAATGTTGTTTTATTTGACTCTGCGACTGTCATCAGCAGGTTGGAAATTGAGTCCCATGGTAGGAGCGGTGTATGGCCCAGAGCTCTATGCAGGTGAGACCTCAGGAGACCAGCTCTGATGTCTACTCATGCTGTCAGATCTTTCTGGGATTTTTTTAACCCAGGTTATGGTGGTTGAGTATAAATGGGCGCTGTTTATTTGAATAGGCATTTGGCTAACAGGCTACTAGTATTACTTATGGACAAACAGCACAGTCTCATGGAATCATATTCTTGTAGAGACATGTACTGTATATAAAGTCCTACAGTCTTTTAAATGTAGGTCACATTTTCTTTGAATTTATATGGATTTATTTATGTTCTGCCCTAAGTATTGAGTTTACTTATTCTCTTTGTTCATTTCTGTTGGTTGTATTTTCTGGTTTCGATTCATTTTCCTTTGGTCTTTCCCAGTCCCAGGGTTCCCGTACCCATCGGCAGCTGCTGCAGCAGCCACCACAGCAGCTGCAGCTTTCCGTGGGGCACACCTCCGAGGGAGGGGCCGGCCCGTGTACAGCGCTGTGCGGGCTGCAGTGCCCCAAGCCGCCATCCCCGCCTACCCCGGGTAACTCACACTTTGCTCTGTGTGCCCCCTCTATATACTGCACTCACTACAGTCAAGGCTTACTGACCAGTTTAATAGGTATACTTTTTGCCCTCAATGCTATTTTGTTTTATCTCAGAATACTGCACATAGGGGAAACAAGGTGCTGCATACGCCACCTACAAATGATATGCAATGTTGCCTAGTTCTAGTTTCTTTTATCTTACCAGCTCTTAGAAATTCCAGTTTGCTGAACATTGTAAATCAATTCTAATTTTCCTGCTCTCAGCTGGCAGGTAGAAAGTACAAGGGGGTCTTAGTTGAAACTATAAAGCACCTTTCCATGTCTCATTTTAACAGTATATTCTTTTCAACATAGCTTCATACATTTTGTGCTCAGTATTGCTGCTTACTTGAAATTTTTTGTACACTGCTAAGATTAGTTTCCAAAGTGCCTTATAGCACAACCAAGTCTAGTGGAATAAAACTAATGTACCTATTTATGTGGCCGATATGATATGTTTTAGGTTGAGCTTAGCCTCTATTTCCAACTCTAGTGTGCAATTTTCCAAATACTGTTCCCTGCTCCTATTTGAGCAGGTCCCACTTTATTACAAGCGGTGCTCAGACCTTGTCCAACTGGCACATTGTCAGTCAGCACACCGGCCTTTGAGACAAGTGCGACGGGCCCATTTGAATAAACAACACAGATACCAGCATCAGCCGATTAGCATAAACACATCCATATCATTCTGCACTCCTCTCTGCACACACACAACCCACTGCAGTCTGTCTGTGCATGTCGCTGCTGTGCGGGGCTGATTGGCTAATGGGGTCATGATTACAATGATACTCGAATCAAAGCCGCATTGATTGGGAAATAGCCGTACGGGCGCTTACTGTCACGATTCAAATTAAGCAAGATGGAAAATTTGGGTAGCAGGAAATACCCTCTCCATATCTGCTCCACAGTTACAACGTGCATGGCTCTCAAACTCCATTCTCCTCATAAAGTGACCTGTCCCTGGGAGACTTTCAGCAGGCAGGGAACAATGGCAGTTTGTTGTTTCATTTGGCCCACTGAACGTTTTATTGCTCCTATGGGTCTATTGTGCATAATGGTTTAGCTGTGGAGCTTCAATGGAGATTTTATTTCCTCTGCATGCTGCATGGGTGTGAAATAACTGTTGTTTCTCTCTTCTCTCTCCTCCTCTCCTCTCCCCCCTCTGTATTTTGTTGCTGTGTTGTGAATCGCCTCCACTTTGGTTTTGGGACTGTGCACCACCATCTGTTCCTCCACCGCTCTCCCTCTCTCCACCTCTCCTCCCTCCCCTCCTCTATCTTTCTCAGTGTGGTCTATCAGGATGGGTTTTACGGCGCTGCAGACTTGTATGTAAGTAAACTCACGTCTCACCCACACCGCACTCTCCCCCTCAATGCTTTTCTCTTTTGTTTTTCCTCTGCGGGTGATTCTGCATGTGCGTCCACTTGCCCGTGCCGCAGACTGCCCCGGCTACAGGTGACTGAGCCCTTGATTGGAATAAAATCAACCAAGATTTATCTCGCCTTTCCACTCAAAAAATGAAGCAGAAATGTATTTTCTCAATCTCTACAACACATAGCACAGCTCATTAAAACATAGGTGCTGGAAGTGAAATATTACTCACCTTACACCTTTTTTCAAATTACGGGTAATTTGGAAGTAAATGACAGGTACATGTTTTAAAAATAGTTCTTTGCTCTTTTAACAGCAAAGTTAACCAACTGAACTTAATTTCTAAGTAGTACTATAAAGATACAGGTTACATACATTTACATAAACTGTAAACAGAAATTCCATTTAGAACCATGTAGACTATTAGCCTTTATTATTACCTCCTATATGACTAAGATCATACCCACATATATGCAGACCTTATCTCTATAGAGAGAGTGAGGGGTGGTCCAGAGGGTCTCAGTTACCTGGCCAGGCTAACCTGTGGGGGGCATTGCATCGCTGGAGTAGTGTGAGTGTGTAACCAGGTTGACCACGGTTGTTTCTGTTTTCTCTATAGACTAGTGTTTCAGGACTCAGTGCTTAGTCCCAGGTTGCCTCAGGTAGGGTCAACACCAAACCCTCGAGTGTGCATTGTTTGACTTCTACTACTACTACCTCCCACTGATCTTACGAATCATCTTCTGATCCAGTCTGGAAACGTGTTGTCTTATAGTTGTGTTCAGTAATGACTACTGCTTTGAAGTTTGCTTCCTACTAACAGGATAAGGTCTTTTTGTACTAAACAACTAAATTATAATGAGTTTCTTCAAAAGAGCACCAGGTCTCTCTCTCTCTTTTTGAAAGGTTTCAAGCAACAACTATGATAATTTCCTCCTTTGTTTTTTTAAATTGGTACACCCACGTGGTATTATGATGACTACAGGCAAATGCTGTAGTCTGTCATTTATCTCGTCCTTTCTGGTTGAAATGGAGAACATGGTCTCTTCCTGAATTAACCGCCCTCTTGTCTCCTACGGGACGATTACTGAAGCATGCACCCATCAGCTGCTGCATGCAGACATACTGTTACACTCTTCTGTGTCCTTCTTTTGCCTCCACTTACCCAGAAAGCCTTGCTGTCTGTTCTCTAACAGCCTGCCTGATCTACCCTCTGCCCCACCCCTCCACCCTGTGTATGGGGGCATCTTAGAGAATGTTCTATGCTGTGCTGTGCTCTGTCCTGGTCAGGTCCAAATGCAGTGGTGTGGTGTTATTTGAAGGTTTGGTAAAATATCGGGGATCGTGCATGTGCTGTCAGTGCAAAGAGGTGATCTAGTGTTAGCATAGGCTTGTGTGTGGGTGTGTTTGTATGTGTCTTCTTCCATCTGTTTTCCATTCACTTCTAAATTTACATATATAATATTAATGACATGTCAACTTTACTTGTAGTGTCCTTTAGCCAGTTTCATTTCTTTATTCGCCTAGGCCTCCTCATACAAAGAGGTTTTATAGTCCTCTGTTTTCACTCTCTGTCTCTTGTAGTGGTAATAATCCAGTCTAACTTCACTTTGACAGTGCAATTTCCTTCTTCTGTCTCATTGATAAAATGCTATTGTTCCTCAGAATGCTCTCCTTTCCCCTCTTTTCGAAATGCAATACTCTGGCACTGGATAGCATGTAATTTAACTTAATGGTACTGCTAGCAGGGCTGCACAATGTTAACATATAATAACACCACACTCACACATGGATTATTGCAATGGTACTGTACTTGAACAATAAATATTACAGATCAGTAGCAAAGGCACGACTGAGCCACAAAGTCACAATATGAAATGAACTGGTGCTACTGTGTAATAGTGCCACATACACTGATTGTAGATACACAATAATAAAATGGAGTGTTTAAAGTAACAAATATTGGAGAAATTTAAGGATGCTCCGCAGTTAGAATGTAATAACTGCGTAATAAACACTCAATAAAATGTTTATATGTTTTATAGTGTTGTTACATGAATTAGTGGGACTATATCCCTCCCTCATCTATCCCCCTCCCCACATCAGTCACTTTGTTTGTGGGTTCCTAATGTTGTGCAGCCCTTGGTTAAAAGTTCCTGTTTTATCATAAAAGAACTGAAATGGCACCAGTTTGGCTTGAGCCTTGCCTGTCATGTCAGTCTATGGCATTTCGTCATTCACCTCCCCTTGTGCAATGTATTCCTCTGTCCCAGCGTGAATCAGTCCTCTCATGTGTGTCTCCAGGGGGGCTATCCCGCTGCTGCTGCTGCAGCCGCCGCCTATCGCTACGCCCAACCAGCTGCTGTAACTGGGGCAACGGCCGCAGCCGCCGCCTACAGCGACAGGTGAGGTCACTCCAGGACACACTATGTAAACACAACTACTTCCAAGTGAGAAAAACAGTGCTTAACATTTGGTTTAATATTGATATTTGAAAACAAATGTGAATAAAACAACAGTGTATACACAAACTCTTAATTTCCAAAGTCCGCAGCAGAAATTTGTAATAATTGTTGGGCCTAAACATTTGCATAAGGGTTTAAAATTCATAAATGCAAAACAACTTTGCTTCATATTTATAAATTGAAGTTGATGTTTTTCATTTGAAGCAGATGTCTCTCACTAATATATTGTACACCTAATCTTTTGCTAATATAATCTATCCACCTGGCATTTTGCAAGTGCCCATTTTAGTGGCCCCATCTTGTGACCAGTCCTTGGCACAGCTGGCTAATAATCAGGTTTAATCATCGTCTTTCTGTCTCACCTGTCTGGAGAATGGCGAGTTTCTGCAGGATAAGATCATGAGTTAACTTTTTTTATTCAAATGTGGAGAAGGACTGTCTTTATTTTGTTTTCATAACTTCTTCAATTAATTAAAGAAGACAAGTGAATGTGCATTTTGTAATTACTGGGATTGTGCTAATGGATAAATCAGCAGGACTCGAGTGAGATGTTAATTATCTGTTGTTTTCACTAAGGGCTGTTTTGTTATGTTTCCAGTTATGGCAGAGTGTACACTACAGATCCCTACCACGCTTTAGCCCCGGCTGCTGCTGCGTACGGAGTGGGAGCCATGGTGAGAAAATGAGCTGCGAAACAACTGACAGGGGGCATAAATTACTAGTATTTTTAACAAGAGCAGGCCGAGCCAGACTGCGTTAGATTACACTGGTGGTAATTCGGGGTGTACGGAGGATCATAGCAGTCATTTGGCCATGTTTGTGTTAGTGAGATTTATGGGCAGATGCTCCATTGCAACTTGCCCAGAGATGGGAAAAAAAAGAAAAAACTAAACCTATTCATTTTTATAATTGTGAATTCTTATAATCATCATCACAAAATGACTTCCATTGTTTCCACTTCATACTTTTACATTTAAATTCTGTATGGGTATACATATATATGGGTATATAAATATATAAATATAAATATAA
>JACN01065691.1:0-12733 GCA_000787155.1 Scartelaos histophorus
CACACACACGGACACGCAAACACACACTGAGACACGCACACACAGACACTAAGACACACACAGAGCAGAGCGGGCTGGAGGAAGAGAGAGGGAGGGTGAGAGGATGCAGAATCAGCCTACTGTCCACAGTAGACTGTATAGAGGGGGTGGGACGTGCATGAGGGGGCATATGAACCCTTTCAGCTGGAAGTGTTTTCATGTTGGGGGAAAGGAGAGAAAAATAAAACTTTCTATGGCAGCATAACTCAGGCTGCAGTACAGGGGAATAAATACACCTACTACAGTAATTATAAGTAACCAAACTCCACCACAAGTGACGTGTTATTAATGGACAGAAAGCACATATTGACGTGACTATATTATTTATAGCTAACCAGATGCTGAGTCAATTCTTTGTTCAAGTAATTATTTGGATTTTGTATTATCCATCCAAAGTTAAAGGTGCACTGCATAAAATTTCTAGTTGAGGGTCTGCCACCTGCTTGTCTCCATTGGAAATGTTTGTCTAGTGTGTTCCACAGTTCAGATCTATGGAGTGGCCCCTCTTCACAGAAGGTATTGTATTTTTAAGCGATAGAAACACTTCTAATGAATAAATGCTATATGGATTTTTTCACGTCATACCACGGAACATTCTAGGCAAATCAATAAACATCTCCAAGTATGAAGCGGAACGGCAAAAAAGTTGCGCAATGCACCTTTAGCTGAATGTAACTTTCACTGTTGGAAAATGAAGACCATGTTGAGTATTCTGTTGGGTGCTCCTTCCCACATCAGACAAAGTAGCAGATTCAAACCAAACCCCAAACCGTCCTCAAGTCTTTGACAGACATGAGCTGCGGATCAAAGACCGGACACATTCTTTACTGCCCCGGACGAGCAGCAGATATCAAATGGGTGACAAATATCCTATAATTGGATCATTCATCACCGGCAAACACATCTGTTTTGAGTAATGGGAAAACTAATCAGCAAAAATGATACAGAGAAGACTCCACGCCAGGGACTGCGAAGATTTATGTTAGGACGATCCGAGACTCCAGCCTGTATGTATTGATTGTTTAGTCTAAATGCTCTGCCGTTTAATCAAAAAGGAAGAGTTCAAAATGGTGTTTATGCCAGGCGAGTGGGATCCAATGTCCCAGAGTGATAATGACACAATTTTTCCTTTCCCCAAGTCTTTTCCAAAAAATGTCAAAGGTTATTGGGGTTTAGTGGGGCTTCAAATCCAGCTTTGAGTGGTTGGGTGTTCGGAAGGATTGCGTCAGTGGTGCGAGGGACACTTATCCGGTAAATCCTGTCTGAGAAGAGAGTGCAGTTCATACTGGGCTACATGTCATACGCTATGGATACATATGTTCTTGTACAGCCCAAGGGAGGCTCTCACGTAACTGCAGGTGTCTGGGTTAAATTACGATATCCTCCCCACCATGTGCTCAGAATATAGGGGAAAAGACAAGCCCGAGCGCATATAGTGTCCACTGTTACACTTCTATTGTTGCACACTGGAATCCCTTTAAGCAACACTAAGCCAGGTGGATGGATTACTGTACATTACTGTATGAGTCTCGTTATAAAATATGCTGTCGGAGAGGTGAGGCCAGAAAAGATTAAGAATTAACCCTTTTCATGTATCACCCACTATCACTGCAACAAGTACAGGTAAGGTGTATTTTTCTCACAGTGGAGAAATTTGATAGTCTGAACTGAACTATTAACCTTGCACACCCCATGTTTATATAATATTACATAAAGTGTGTACTTGTGTAAAATGTTCAGTGGCACCAACAAATAAATAACCTTTCTTTGGGTGTCTGTGTAACTTATTTGCTGTCGAGATCTGCAGCTCTGCGCAAAAATCAGACAACCAGAAGGAGAGGGACAGTTAAGGGCAACTTCCTGATGAAGATAGAATTAACCAATATCAAATACTTCATGTAATGTAAATTAAAACACAGGAGTTGAGTTTGTTAGGTTTAATATAAATGAAAAAGTTTATTCTAATGTGACACCTTTTTACATAGCATAAAATACACCATCTGTTGATTATTGTATCCTCCAAAAACATGCAATTTACATGCAAGATAACGATATGGATTAAAAATTACAACTGCTACACTGCTACACTAAACAGTATGGTAATATGTGTCACTTCTCCTTATATATCTGTCTCCATGTGGCCCCACCCTTCTAAAAGATTGTTATTCTAATGAGTCAGTGGTTTTTGGCTCGCGTTCGCCTTCTTCTTGCCGTGCTGAAAGTACCTAAAGTGCACCGAAAGTCTGCTGATTGTAATCTGTGATGTCATATTGATGCATAGCCTGAAGCTACTCCATTAGCGGCCCACAAGACTGACTTTGGACTCAAACAATGTCTGCCTGTACTTTTACATCTAGGAGGAAATTTAGATGATAGGAGAGCTATTAGTTCTGTTCCAGAAAACACAGCCTTATCGGCGTCCAAAATCCCGGGTACGTTCACCTTGTAGCACTTTTACAATTCACTGTAAGAAGTCAATGATGTAAAATGGTGTAAAAAGCATAGACAAGGACTATTTCAGCACTCAAGAGAAGGATCATAAAACTTTCTTGCTAGCCCTAAAACAAAAACGCATAAAATATTCATCTCACCATAATAATAAATGCACCACTTGGTAAGAAGGTCAAAGTTGAGGGTTACAGAACAGAGCAGGTGTTTCTTCAAGTCCATTCCCAGTTTGGCTGCAAGACATACTGCAGTTTGAGTTTGCAGCCTTTGTGATTTGAAATTGTGCTATGATTGAATTAATTGTGCTATGAAGATAACAAAAAAATAGAAAAAAAATGTTTTAACTCTACAAACATGTTCTGAAATGCATCAAATTCTTGCATTTACTGTATTTATCAGTTCATATTGGTATTATTAAAAAAATAGCTCATTCTAAAATCACAATGCTTGTACCAAAAAAATCATAATTTAGTATTTTCACCAAATCATTCCACCCTAATCGCAATACTAAAACAAGAAATCACAATTGCTTGATTTCAAATTACATAACATTCCATAGGCTTATATTATTTAATACAGATAAAGGTCAGCTAAGATTAATATAGTCACTAACAGAAATAATCAGGTTCAACATTTGTGCATTTATGTTTCCTGACAAAGTACAATGTGATCACTAGAGTAAACTCTCTTGTACCCATTTGAGAGTATGACATAATCATATTCTAGCATCCAAAAAGTACCAATTATATTTTTTCCCTAACCTTGTCCAGCGACGTCTCTCAGTGAATCTTGATGAGCCTCGCCGTGTGTGAAAAGACATTTGTCCTCAATATGCAACCACAACGAAACAGGGAGTGCAAGATGACACCCGATTGACCAATGGACATAACATGAGTACAGCGTCAACAAAAGTGAAACGGACAAGTGGGCCCGTGTCTAGTGTACACACTCCAGTGCGCGCTCTGAGGGAAGCAGGCTGACATTTACAGGCGCCACTTTAGCTCATGTATTTATTATATCACTTGACCTTTCGGTTTGATGAAACGGGCGGTCGTCACATCACTGCAAGGTAGTTAAAGCACGAGATAGTAAAGAACATTCAATTTATAGTCCCTTGTCTTACAGAGCCAGTGTACTGCTCATTAATGGTGAACTTTTAACAAGTCATTTCAGGTCTTGACTGCGCAGTGCTGTGTGTCTTTAAATGTACATGATGTAACTTTTTCAAACGGTGGGCGCGGCTATTTTCTCCATGAAGATTTAATTGTATTTCCACATGTTATGTTACAAGTTCCACAGTATGGCCTTACACCACATGGAGAAAGCAGATGATCCACCAGTTACAGGTCAGATCAGTGGAAAGGAGGCATGTTTTGAAAGATATTATAGAGCATTAGAAATTAATAACTAAATGTGCGTTAGATAAGGTGATAATCTCCATGGTGGCGGGCCCCCCACTGGAGAAGTAACATAGTGCACCTTTCAGTATGATGATATTTTTGAGTTGTGTTTTATAATAGGATTGCTATGGCGGCTGCTTTAGATTTCACATAGAACACATGAAGTAAATTATGTGAAAAAGAAAAATCTCTTTGTGCCAATGTGTGATTAAAGTGTGAATACAGTAGTGAATAAGTTTGACTCAGCAGTAAAGTCGGTACACTGGATATCATAAGCTTGACAAGTCTCATCTTCTTACTGTAATGTATGGACATGAATAAATGCATGTATCCATTTAGTAAGTGGAGAGTAAAATGTGAACGAATGCAGAACTGTCTATTACAGCTGGCAGGAGCTACCTGCCGCCCCCGCCCTCCACACTCTATTTCTCTAAACTACACTGGTACAGTCTAGTGAAGACTGATTGGTGAAAAAGGTGACATTCACTGGAGCCGAAACCCCTTCAGCCCCAACCCTCAACTCAAGCACATTTGGAGGCAGCCATCGGTTCACTGTCCCTTTAAATAACTTTAAGACCTTTTTTCTCTTCTCTACCTCCCTCCCCAGAGCTTTATCACAGTGACTCCTCTCCTCTCTTCCATCGCTCCCTCTTTCACACACACAGTACAGCCTGTAGTGTATGTGTGGTTGGCAACTACAAAGCAGTTAGCCAAGCATCTCTTGGCTCTGTGTGTAGAGAATAAGACACTCTCATTACTGCCCTTATAAAGCTCTCGCCCTCACAAAATCCACTACACGAGCAGAATGTCACACAAGTAGTGCGGTTACTCTTCACTGGTGTGACCCAACTCTGCATGTTTGTATGTACATGTGTGTGACACCCCCCCTCCTCCCTTCCTCTTCCTCTTTAATGTCACAGGACTAGCTCATATGACCTTGAGCACCAGCGTTGGCACGGCAATAGCGAGAGCTGCCTTGCCTGCGGGCGCCCTTGAACTGGATCTGCAAGACAAAAAAAAGCCTTCACGCAGCCTGATAGACATCTCAGCCCCCCACCGCCCCCGCATATCCTCTGCAACCCTCCCTCTCCTCCTCAGCTCTTTTATTCAATCGACGCCACTCCTTATCTGTTACCCTGGTGGGAAGAGATTTATCAGGATGCTGTATCTTTAACCTCTCTATCAGACTTGAGATACAAACAGAATTTCAAAATGTCTGACCGCGCTTGTGCACATTTATTTTTAAACCTCCAGCACCACCTCCTCCTCCTCCCCCCTGTGCCATTTCAGGAAAGAGCTTCTTGGTAGGAGCACTAGTCATGAGGAAGTGGAGTCCTCAGTAGAATACACCTGTGTGGAGATGGATCCACTGACAGTACAGAGGTGGTGTTTATGAGCGAGGAAATACCAGACTGTTTTTCCTCCCTGATCTGCCCCGAGCCGCTGGCACACACTGACCTGTAGCTTCAAAACAAACACTAACAAAACCGCTTTCCAAGGATGAACGCAGCCGCAGCAGCCAATCAGAGCCCGGGGCAGAGTGAGTGGGTGGGGCCTGAATGAGAAATGTTTTGACAGGCTGATGGTGACCTGCTATGTCCCTGCTCAGACCTCTGTTTCTCCACAGTAAACACAGTCCACAGAGCAAAGTCTGCAGATCGGTCCACTGTCCATGTGCATGTGTGTTAGCGCACAGTAACAGCACAGGGAGCGGTTATCTCAATACAAATATTATGCAGCACCCTCCCTTCTGCTAAACCAGGCCACTGAGGTTCAAGTAATACAGTCAATATTTGCATTTCCCTCTTAAAAGTGGTGAGCTCTGATACTGCTAAATAATGGTAAAAGGGCCTTTCTTTTAGACTTAAATCTTACTTACTAGTAAGACTAAGCACTGCTGACGTTGAACAGAGTTCACATTCCCCCAGCCATCCAATCAAATGACTCATTACTGTTACTACTGACAACAAAGAAGGTACAAGCAATGAATCTGAACTTTTAACCAAGATCGAGATGAGTCATTTTTTAATAGTGAATGATGAGCTAGAGCTTTGAAGAGGTCAACAGCCAATTTTCTGTAAAAGCTTGTGGAAATTCTGAATGATCATCCTTCCAAACTTGTTGCACAGCTAAATAAACACTAACAATACAACGAAGATGTTTAACATTTTAATATAAGCAAATGAGAGCACAGAAGACATGTGTTGGTACACTGCATCCTGTGGTGCATATATAGGGACAAGGACACAGGTCCCATTTACAGAGCCTGTCTGAGCTAAGAGCTCCGTAACTGCTCATTGAGGTGCTCTGCCCGCAGCAGACAGTTTGGACGCAGAGTGGCCCAGCCCTCCCACGGCTTCCCTTCATGCCTGACCTTTCCAAACTGTAATGTTATCACATGTCATACGCCGGCCTGCTGGAAACCATCTGCTAAAGGCAGCGCTGTGGTGGCTCCCTGTCTCTGCATGAAGAAAGAAAGGAAAAGGAAAACATGCTGTTGGCTGGAGTGGTGCAGTACTGGTCTGGACTGGTCTGTGCCCAGCATGGGTCAGCTACACACACAGACAAGCAAAGACAGAGACACATAAAACACAGGGACCAGTACTACCTGGTAAAGCTAAAGATCATTTTGAAACTGTTCAGGAAAGATCACATTTTGTGTTTAAGTGATTCTTTTTACTACTGATAGTTGTTCAATTAAGCATCTACTTTCAATCCTAGTTTCAGGATCTGATTTTAAATCCCAGGTAAGACACACAGGCAGAAAGAGTGAAAGTTACACATCTGTCAGAATCGACACCAGCGAGGGACACCAGCCACGAGTCGCTCCTCAGTTAGGGGTGAGGGGCGCTGGCTACAAGACATCAAGTTCTGGGACTAAGAATAACAAGAGCAGGTCTGCAGAGTGCCTAGTCCATGCACCACTGCCTCTGTGTGTGTGTGTGTGTGTGTGTGTGTGTGTGTGTGTGTGTGTGTGTGTGTGTGTGTGTGTGTGTGTGTGTGTGTATGTATGTGTATGTGCTAACTAGAGCTAATCCAATCCCCCAACATGCTTAGCCCCACCTCGGGGTATTACGTTATGTTTGTTAGTCTGACACCTTGGCTAATAGGGCTGTTTCAACACTGAAACCAATATGATTATTATTAGCCTTTTCACCCCTATTATGAATGCTCAGAGTTTTAACACAGAAGACATTTTTCAGATCAAAAAGTCTTAAACATTCATATGACAACAGCAAGACCCTTCCCCCTATTTCACCCTTCCCCGTGGTATATTGAAAAAGTATGTAGTAGTGGAGAAACAATGGAAAAGAGGTCTTTGCTTTACTGGAGGGTAAATATTGATTAAACAAATACCAAAAACAGTATATCAATAACGATATTCAGATGATATTTCAAACCATGTGTTCCAATCTGTCTTTAAATGGATTGTGATTGAAATATCAAATGTGAAATCACTTTTGAGGATAATTTAACAAATTAAAAACTGAACAAATTCTAATTATTTTCCATTTTTAAATTTGTATCGGTTCTTTTTTCAGCATTTTTATTATAAACAAGAAACCCACAGTTCAAATGTTGCATTTCTTCAGTGTTCACCACTATTATTCCTGAAGGAAATCCAAAACAAGTGTCTATTCTGATTTGTCTACAGGCAAGGCAACAACAGAAAAGTCAATACAAAACACTGGAATCCACTAATTTACAACACGTACAAGTGGAAGAAACTGAAAAAAATATAAGACAATGGATGATGTTTGTACGTAACTGGGGTCAATGCAGTAAACTTATTTATATTAATAGCAAAGTGAACAAACACATCAGAGCACCACAACTGGACAGAGCAGGGATGTAAAGGTAGCGAAAAGTCAATTGTATTATTTTTAGTGTTTTAAAAATTTGCTGTTGTTGGACCTCATCATATTATATTTGGCATAATCATCCTGTTTTTGTCAGAGCAGCTCCAAAGCCACTCACTTTAGTAAAAATAACCTTAAGGACATTCAGTTCTGATACTACAGCGTGCATGGACAGAAAGGAGTAACTTCACATGTCTGGTTTTGGCACAGATGATATGCAAAGAGGTCATTGCAGCTGAATAAGCATCTGTATTGCTCATTTCTAAACCACAGTTGAACTTGGTACAGTAAATAACCTGACCTGAATAAAGTCGAGCAAATCTGGGAGAAAGCGCTCTATATTTAGAAAACAGCTCGCGTGTGTCAGAAAGAGAAATGTGAAAGGATCCTTTACTTAAAAGAGTGCACGGCTCAGGCTTTGAGCTTGTCAGGTCTGACTGCAGTAATCAAACGCTATTACCACAGACTGAGAGGGGAGAGCGGGACTTAAGGGAGGTGGTTGTGCGGTGACGGCTCAGAGCTGCTGCAGCCTTATATGTTCGCACAGGCTGGTGTTTTTGAAGTGTGGCACTGGGGAGTGAGGAGGGACCTCGCTGCTCAGCTTGGGGCGTATAATCTATGGTTCATTTGCAGCTTTTCTCCCCACTATGACAAGCCGTTTACAAGACGTAGCCTCTGCTGCTGACCCAGTTCTGAGTGGCTGCGTTTGGCGACAGGGCCCTGCCTCCCCATCAGGCCCTGCTCCAGTCTAACTGACGATAACACCGCCACCCTCTGCCGCCGTGAACTGTGGGAAAAAAATAGGTCACCCTGACCCACTTTTTTATTTTTTTCTCTTCCTCTCCCTAAGATCGTGTGAGGAGTTCTGCAGAGCGTGATGAAGGGAGACAGTACAAGAAACAAAGGAAGAAAAAATCTCCATGGGCACACAATTTACTTGTAGTACTAAGGTATTGTATATGAAACTTGTCTCCACTAACACTCCACTGTACTCATCATAACAAGCTTACTCAGACTTGTGGTTTTCCACAATAAACTTCACACATGTCATAGAAACATTTTTTTAGATTGAATTCAACATTGACATTGAATATGTCCAAAATGCAACAATGTTTATAGAAATGCATTTGCCAAAATGATAGGGGAAAGTAAACAGGAGCTGCGTATCTCCACTACAGCCACAGCACTACAGGGTGAGTCAATGCCAATTTGAGTAGTTTGCATATTCAGATTTTTATGGAATGTACCATTATAAAACAGTGAAATGTAAGGGTCTCATGGAACTGGGAGAACTGAAGAAATATAAAATTCCAGATGTTAGCACTGAGCGCATATGTGTGAAAATAAATGCATAGTAAAGCCAAGTAGGGATGAGTCTTTTATTTATTTATTTATTTTAAGTCTTTGAGTTACACCAAGCATTAGGATTATTACAATAATATTGGAGTGTATTTGACTTCAGCTCCCATCTCAGTATATCTTTGCATGTTTGTTGCCGGGGTTGCGATCTTGACATGGACTCATTTCGTCTCAGCCATTACTTAGCGCGATCTTGACTCCAGAGCCCCTCTTAACACTGCAGCCCTGTTTTCTTCAGTGCTTTTATCAGCTGTATGTTTGGCATAAATCCTCCCACGCCTTGATACAACAACTGCTCCCGAGGATACGCACACACACACACACACACAGACACACACAGTTGCCCTCACCACTTCACCGTTTCATATCTGTGGCTTCAGCCCAGAATACTAAAATGGGACCCCTAGCATTATTCAAACAGACTCCTGCTTTTTGTGGCCATTTAACACCGTCAGGAGGTATGACATGTCAAGCAGTGGGAGAAATGGGAGCGTGTGTAGGCTTGGAGAGATACTGGAGTACGAGCTGCCCTAATGCCTGCGAGCATGACACGAGGGGCGCTGTGTGTGTGGGTTAGCCTATGATGTATCAGATCACGCAGGGGGAGGCTGGCATGCAAACCCTTACTTCAATTAAGCTGGTTCATACATCCTCCCAGTAATCCTGTCTATGCATTAACCACAAGCCCTATCCACCGACACAATTCCCGAAGAGCTGAATTTCCACAAAACACTTGGAAATATTTAACCTACATACACCTAGGACTGTCACAATAATATCAACTTCAATATAGGAAAGCTGGGGAAATGTATTTTTTTAGTTCAGTATTTATCATTGGTACTTTTTCTTCGCAATAGTTTGATGATTTCAGCTTTTTTATGCAATATCATAAGATGCAAGATGTAGAATTAATTAATTATCAGTTCATTCTGCCATGTATTTGTTGCAGCTCAGGCCTTTAATGATACTGTCTACTTAGTTTTACTCAAATTCTCCTGCTTTAGTTAATGGCATAAAGTACTGTCAATGAGATTATTTATTCCAGTATTTCTCTGTAGTACTATCACGCTTCAACATTTATTATTGTGACAGGCTACACCTCAAATTACTGCTTTAAATATAATTAAATATCAATGCATTTGGCAAAAATCCTCACTCTTCCCCCACTCGTGCCACAGCGTTGCTTAGTAACCTTTGTTTAGAGGAGAACCAAGACATTTAGGCTAATTATTACCTTTTAAAAACACGTTTTGCTCTAGTGTTCTAGCGTTATAAATATAGAGGTGGCGAGCTACTCAACATTTGCACTGGCACTTAGGTCAATGCTCCTCGTCTGAAGTGGGCCTACTTTGTGACCATTAAGCTACTGAAAGTTTTAAAACTACACTTGAATTTCTAATACACTTAAGATGTGCAATTCAATCATAATAATGGAGGTTTCTGCTTAAATATTGGTGCACAGTAAACATTGCAATAATGTATATGAGAAAAACTTGGGTTTCTACACTGTAATGGATTTTTTTTATATTTACATAGTATTTATTTCATCATCATTTCCAATATTAATGCATATTTTAAGTCAGATGCTATATTTGTATAGCACAATTTGTACACTAAGTAATTGAAAGTGCTTTGCAAAATAAGAAAGACACTAAAATCAGAAAACAAACTAAACAACACATAAATAATCATCATGAAAATTTACATTAAAGAGAGAAGAATGTAGAATAAAAACCTTTGAGTCACTTCCACAGCTAAGATTTTAAGATTTAAACACTGCCAAAGTATATTATAGTATGTAAGAATTTCACTTTACAATTTTAAACCTATAATCACACACATTAAAGCAAGAGTCTAAAAACTAGTCCTCCCTCAGATAACAAGTCGGTGGTACATTAGCGACCCCGTGTTACGCACCGCTGGCAGATGCTCCCGACTAACATGTGTTTGCGTGTGGACTCATTTGCATCAGCCCCCATTTGACACGGCGCTCTGAAAAAACCTGAGGAGGCCTGACCTGCTGCTAAACTCCAACCGGCCCGGTGCTAAGCCACGCTACGCCAACGGTGACCCACTGCACACAAACACGCCGCCTGCTCGCTCCCCCTCTGCTCCACTTTCTCCCTGCGAGAAGAGTAGTAAATAGGATAGAAAATAGGCTTGTTAAAAAATAAGGAGGTGGTGTAAGGTGGAGGCTTTCCCACAGCTTTATATGAAGACTACGGTGGCACAAGTGGTTCACAATGAATCATTTTCTATCATACAATATTTTAAATGTCACTGATTACTTCTATATGTTAATTATAACATCACAAGAATAAAGTATAATTTTTTTTTAACCATTTTATGCCAGTTTTGGATGAAAAACTAAACTATTGGGAAGGCACCATAGTCTCCAATAATGAGAAACAATGGCTGAGGGGCGTCAAAATTACTAAAATCATAATTTGAATAGTCACAATACGCAAAAAAAAATTTAAGTACCATAATCTCCTCCAAAAACAACAAAATATCCGTTTTAATTCTGCATAAAAATGGCTCACCCTGTAGTTTCAATCTGTACAAACATGTCCTGAAAGATGATTCCTTTATTAGTTTGTCACTTCCTATTTCAGTCTTTTAGTCAATTCTTCTGGATGCGTTTAAAATGCAAACACTGAACAGAATCCCATTTAGAAATCACAAATCGAATTAAAGATTATATCCACCTCGCGTTTATTTATTACAGGTGTTTCTCTTGCTCAAAAATACAATAATTCCTTCAGGATTAGGGGCGACTCTGCACAGATCTGAACTGTAACCTGCTCATCTCCCTTGTGATAAAACAGGTTTAATCTACACTGAGGAACAATCTAGACAAAGCAAAAACATGTCCACGGAGACAAGCAGGTGACCGACCCTCAAATAGAAACGTTACGGAGCGAACGTTTAAATATGTTCCCCAAATGGTTCAGACCTCGTTCTATAGATTGCCGCCCTCTGCTCCACTTTCTACCTGTGCTAAGAGTAATAATAAATATGATAGGATAGAAAATAGGCCTGTATAAAATAAGAAGGTGTTATAGGGTGTCGGGTCTCAGTGTGTGACTAGAGGGGGCTGGATTTAGGTCAGAAGCAACAAGGTCAGGGCAACGTGGAAAGGGAAGGTGGCTTAGAGCGAGAGAGGATAACTTGGATAACGCACTGGTCTGGTGGAGCCTGTGCCAGCGCCGGTCACGTAAACACAGTTACACAAGGCGGCTAACCCAAGGAGCAGTGTGGGTAAAAAGACTAAAACAAGACCACAAATGTTATACAATGCATTTTTGTCAGTGTGATCTTTAAATACATGTGCTAAAAATGAACAGCTACAAACAGGAAGGAAACTAGGTGACTATTTTTCAATACATTTTCACAATTCGACAAACTTTACTAATCCACAAAGGAACTTATTTGGACAGAAGCTCACATGTCACAATATATTAAAATAGCACAAAGCAACAATATAAATGTAATAATAAATGAATAATAAGTAGCAAAAATAGCAAGAAACTGGCGTCAAAAAGGCATAACTATACAAATAAAATGTAAAAACAGACTAATACCGACACCTTCCTAAAATAAAATAAGTCATTTTTTTCAGGTTTT
>KN510736.1:8877-21700 GCA_000787155.1 Scartelaos histophorus
GAAGTCCGCTTGGGGCTCTCTCGCGCTCAGTCTTATAAGGTTTCTTTTTGTTTCAGCTGCAGTGGGGTGCTCCTGGTCCATCCGCATTGGCCCACTTGGGCATACTTGTGTCAGGGGACTGCTCAGACTTCACCTAGCTGCAAGGCAAAGTTATACCAGTGCCACTGGTCTAAGTGATTTATGTGCACAAGTGGTAAGTTCTGGTAACATAAGAAAACATAGCAAAAATGGGAGAAGTAGCTAAAATGTGTATACTTGAGCACTGTTATATTCAAAAATATAAAATTGTGAAGTGAAAAAGTCAAATTATGTATACAATTATAGGCAATAACAGAACAATTAACTTTTTATGCATTCATGTTACATTGTTGTATCTCAGAGGAAACTATTAGCACAAGACACTTTTTTTAATAAATATTTTACTTTCAGTCACGGGATATATTAGGACTGAAAGAATCTGATCGTTTCTGTTTTTTGACTAGACCCTATAACTTGCTGTTGCTTTACAGTGACATCATGCAGGGGGTGTTCTACATGTATCTCTAATGCTGGTGTGTTTAAACCATGAGGCAATGCACACATTAGCAAACACTGGAATAACTTAAAACAACATACTTTATGTTCAGAAGCCTGTGATCATGGTCCTGTTTAGGGTTTCATCAAGTGACTAACTAGAAAACTGTGGTCCATCTTGTGAGTGTAAATTTATGTATGAGACACTTAACAGCAAAGATCAGCTCAATTGTTGCAGTGCCAGCTAAGTCAGTTCTTTATGGTCAAATTGTGTTAAAATAAAGTACAGACTAAAGTTGAATATAACCTATGCATGCCTACAGTTAGCATCATACCCCTAGGAAATGTTGATGACCTCAGCTGCAAAGTATCAATACCAAATAATGCCATCTCTCCTGGTGATTCATGAGCAGAAACCAATGATATAATAGGGCACTTCTCACTAATGAAACAGTAGAATGGTTAATGACTAAAGACAATACAGAGGGAGGGAGTTGTCCAGCGCCGAAAGTCTTGTTCCTTGGGGCAGGGCGTGTGTTGCAGGTGGCGTGCTGGGCTGTCCGGTTCCCAACACCAGGTCATTTTACCTCCAAAGCATCCTATAGTCACTGACCCCTCTACTGTGGCCTATCCCTCCTCTGTTTCCACTAAGGCTTTTATGGCACCGATGTAAATCTCTCTCGGGTAACACAAGCTTGTCAAGCCTCCCCAAGCCCCCTTTTCTTTTCAACACATTTATCCTCATAGTGGATTCAAAGAAAAAGGCCAAGGCAAGGGTGGCAGAGGGAGGGGTGGTGGCTGGTATGTGGGACCTATAGACTTGAAATAGATTGAAGGATGATCAAAAGAGAGAAAGTCCAGGCGAAACCTTAGACATGGGAACTGCTTGGACACTCCACTGGGCAAGAAAAACCCAGCACTCAGATGAAAGCCACTCGTCTATCAATAAGTCATTAAAGCTGACGTGAAACAAGAATGCAGACAGGCACGAGTATTGCAATTCAAAGCTAGTTGATTTAAAAGTTGAGGATTTAGGCATCTGTCCTTAAAATGTTTAGTATAGGTGAAACTGTCAAAGAATGACTGACAGATGGGTTGGACAATCAGGTCATAGTGCAAGTGAATTTAAGCCCTGTCTGTTTACTTTGACCCTCTATATCCAATATCCAATATCCATGGGTTTCACAGTGATGAAAAGCTCCATTGCAATAGTAACTAAACTGTTCAAAACTAATCAGTGTATTGTTTTATTGGTCAAATGTCCTCAAATGCTGCCTATAAACTGATAACTGAGAACCATATAGACCAAACCAAATAGCTTTTTAAAATCCTGGCACTCTTGGGTAACTGTAATTTTATGTATTTGTTGTTGTTTTTTTGCATTTTGCATTGAAAATTCTGCCAAGGTCATTTATGAGTAGGTGGATTAGTGAGCTGGTGAGAATGATTCTTCTGTATTTTGTATTTCAGGTGTTATATTTTTTCTTAAGTGAGCGCTTCAGGATCTCCTATCACAAATGAATCAATTAAAGTTGTAAACTTGCAGCAATTACTAAAGTGGCAGCCTATCCATATTGTCTTGGATCTTGGATTGGATCTTTCTATTGTAAAATATCGGTCTAGGTCAGCCTTGTATGATTTTTTTGCTTAGTCTCATTAGCATTGTTAAATATTGATGTCTGCAGTACCAACACTGATTTGATTAGGTGTACAATATATAGTACAATTTAAACAATGTGTGGAACAATCTAGGTCAACAAGATACTTAGTTTTGTTTGTCCTTCTAGGATTTTCAGAATGATATTGTAAACCGTTTGCGTGTGTTTGCAGATGATGGAAGAAATTACAGAAATCACTCACTGGAAGTGAACGAAGATGAAGTCATACAGTCCCATATCATGTAGCCACGAACCTGCCAATTTGAGATGATGTCAAGTGAAATAACACAAAACTTGAATTACACATGGTGCAATAGAATAGTTAAATGTATTTGTCACCATCAAATACAGAACAACAAATTTCAGTTGTAAATGTATTACAATGTGAAGTATGTGGTTTGAAAAAGCAGGTGAGTGTGCAACCACATTATGATTGCTACAGGAACTGAAAACATGCACGCACACCACACACACCACATCTGGAATAAACCCAGAAATAAACCAGGACTAGGAAAGCACCACACCATACAACAAAATAGGCTCAAAATGAACTCACCCTTATTAGACATAGACTTATTTTTACATCATTACTACTGAACATTTTAATTTAAATGCAATAAGAGGAAAATGACAGAGAACATTTTTACATGTAGTTTATACACTCTCCTCTAATTTGTCTTAAGATCCTCTGCAATTGACCCATCCTTTAATGCAACTTGGGCAGCCTGTTGGGAAAACCAGCACAGTGCATCACTCTGGGACCCATCCCCAGACTTGAGCTGGGCTTGGTCTGGACTAGCTGGAATCCAGAGGACTTTGCTCTCCCTGGTGTCAATGATCAGCCAGTTTGGAGCAGTCACTAGCCACATGAGCCTGGACTACATGAAGTTCATTGGCTATAAAATCTCATACAGTGTTTGTTGTCAATTTAATCACTCTGGTTTGTTGCTGGTTTGAGTTTGTGTGGTCCTCCTGGGAAAGTCAAAATGGCTACAATTTATGATCCTCTATCATTTCAGCAACATCCAACCTGCAACTTTGACCCTAAACCATCTTTTCAACAAACAAGAAATATAACAGTTTGACACCTCTCATTTATGCTTCTAAGTCCAAATCGAAAAGCTGCAAGCACAAGTCATAAGAGAATATTTACTGGGCAATAAATTCAGCCACACTGGTGAGCAATGTGACAGGAAAATGTTGGGTTTAGTGTCATAAAAGTAGTGAGTAGTGAGAGCAAATAGCATGGCATTTGTAGCTCTACGAGTGTTTTTCATGTTTTACACCAGATACAATTGGATTCTCACAGTTATTATTGCCGTAATAATGTGTGATTTCGACCTAGAGACACTTTAATAATTTAAATGGTGGCTCTGCTGCTGGCTGCTGTGTTCATATCTCATATCTAAATTGCTTCATTTGTTCAGACACTGCCATGAGGTGTTTCGTCGCATTTACACAGATTTTTCACTCAAGGGGCTCAAAGTTTGAATGCTAGGAAAAGTGGACCTGCTGAGATTTAATACAAGGCCATCATAAAATGAAATACCTATTCTTGCTATGCTTCCAGTCATAATGCTGTTATCATTACAAACTATTACACAGTCCACAGTCGCTACTACAAGAAATACTTATTCATGGGTTTGAAAATGATTACATTATTCAGTTACTTACTCCAAGTCCAACAAGCTTACTAGAATACTATCACTTATCATGGGTTTTAATTTAAAAATTTATGTTTTTTCATTTAAAAAATGTAAGATGTGCTTAGTTATAAGAGCACAGTGGAAGTGAGAGCTTCAGGGTATCTTAGTTCAAAATCCAGAACAGGTGCTCCTCAAGGACAAGGCTCAAAATATTGTTCTCTTAAATAAAGTGGGATGATACTGTTGTAGTACAAACAATCAATCAAAATGTTGCATCATTTTGAGCGGTAAATGAGGAGTTTGGGTTACATGCATAGACTGTATAAAGAAGTAGACTAAGCAAATGTGGTATCTACAGTGTACTAGAGGTTACAGGGGCAAATGAGTCAGGCTTTATATTATGAGTAAGATTTTTTAACTGACAAAATAGCAAAAAATACTGCAGGTTAATATGAACCTTTTAGGGCCAAAATGATGTGGGTTTTACATTAGGTATTACAGTTCAAAGGAAGTCAATAGGAGCCAGGGTCAGAAGAAGTCAGATGATGCTCACTCCCTATTTGGAATGTGGTGGCTAGAGCCTTAGCTATGTACATCTATATTTACAGTCTATGGTTATGGTTATGTGAGGGTCCAGACCTACTTTGGTGCTAATAAATTGTTTGAATTCTGGCTTGGATCAGGATAGAATGTTATGAAAAAAATGAGCAAAGATGGCTGAAGATGTCTTGAGCTATATTTCTGTTATGTCAGTTCTGAGGTCCATTTCTATAGTCCAGCAGGTAATGATCTGGAATAGGTTTTGCAGCACTGATTCTCAGACCCAAACAAAGGTTTTGCTCTATTGTCCCTCCTTGTCTCCATTGGTCTTGGACACTTTAACCACTCAGGGACTCTGTGCTTGTTAGGCCTTTAATGACTCAAGCTTCATTGAACAAACAGGAGCGGAGGAAGAGGTCGCGCTTCTCTCCTTTCACTTTCATTGCCTTTTGTTTGTTTGCGTGGAGCCTGTCCACCAATTTAGACACAAAACACACATCGTCTCAAGTCTGGATCAGTGGCATCTATTAACCCAGAGGTCTCCAGAAAGCAACACTGCTCCTCTCATGCCTTTTCTCAAAGGTGCACTATGGAACTTTCTTGGTGGATGCTGTGCTGCCTGCTTGTCTCATGGAGATGCTTTTGCCTGGAATCTACCGCAGTATGGCATTTAAACTTCTCCATAGAGACAAGCAAACACCAACACACCAAGTTATAAGGACTCTCAAAAACAAACATGTTTTTCAATTTCTTTTGTCAATACCTTTAACTGAATAAATGCATGGCAGTTTTATGTCATACTGTGGTACAATGAAGGTATTTAACACCCTCATGACACGAGCAGGTGACAGACACTCACACATAATACAACTTTAATTTGTCAGGTTGAGATAACAGGTCTAATATAACTTGCAATTGATTTATGATAAGGTAATGAGAAATTGTATTATGCATGTTCTGAGACAGGTTTTTTGGCTTCTCCAGGGGTTTGTTTTTCTTGTAGATGCCATTGAAAAGTACATCGTAACCTTTTCAGTAATAGTCAGAAATAAATAAGTACAAGCTATAAAGAGCTGGACTAAACATGGATTATTCAAGCAGAATATTTAAAAGCGGTACAGCACAGTGTTTTTGAATACACAGAAATTACATCATCTGGAGGTTGCGCGATGCTCATAAAAAGGCCATTAATTATTAACATCACAGCAGGACAAATGCACTTTTAGCCTTCTTTGTTGAAAGCGGGTCAACTGTTAAGACATCAGACACATTATGGTTATTGTATTTTGAGAAAAGTGCAAGAGTAGTCAGTGTTCCTGTCTACCTAAAGAGATGTTTTAGGATAGATCAAGAGCTTCACTCACTGTCCTGAGACATGCAGGCCAGATGTACTGTTTTGTAAATTTCTCCTTATTAATGAGTGAGTATGGCTGTGGATATGACAGTAAAAATCTATTTGACCTGGTCCCTCTGGCAATCTTGTTGAAAAAAAACAGAGCTCATTATGTTAAATTAGAAGATGTGAGTGAGATTAGTTTATCATCTTCCCACTCCTTTTGGGGCAAAAGTACACATAACAAAGCATATATTACTTACTTCATTTTCTGTTTTTCTTGTTTCAGTTGATGGAAAAAAAGAAAGAAAAAACAAAAGAAAGAAAATTAATTTGATTAGATTAAGAGTAATTTTAAAGAAGTTTAAAAATCAGCAGTTAAGGACAGACGGTCGCCCCACATGACATTTTGGTGAATTATTATGAAATTTGAATCTTTTTAACTGAAGAAATTGCAATTGGACAGACGTCATGTCATTGACCCTGATGATAATGCTGATGTTATCATGCTCAACTGTAAAAGCAAAATGTTAACTTGTCCAAAGTAAATAAATACATACATGATAATAAAAGTGCCTCTCTGTTTGCTGCAGCTTTAAACTCAAACATTTTTTACTGGCACTTTTCTCCACCCACACTCTCATCCACTCTGAGTGACTGACAGGTGGATTTAACCAATCACAGTGAAGTGTGAAGAAGCTGTTCTTATATTTGAAAGTCACAGTATTGAAGTGGGCCTGTCACCCACCTCTAGATGAGAGTGATCAACCACCAGTGGTAAGTGGTGATACTAGTATGGATATGTTAACTTACATAACACATTACAACATTCTTACTTTCCTTACTACTTAGTTTTTACTTTATAATATGGTGAATCCAGTATGAATGGAGATGTTAAATTACTTGGGAATATAATGTAATATAAAAAGGACAAAATGCATTTATCCTTTGTTATCTCAGTGATTGTATATTTTATATTACAACACTATTACTTTGCTGTAAAGTGAACCAATTTTGTGTCAAACATTCATTATATCTTCTTTGAACTTGTTTGTGTGATGTATATGGTCTCTGTCGTCTGTATTCTGATCAGTTGTGCCATTTTGATCTTACTCTCTATTCCCCTGTTTACTGCAGCACTCTGATTAAATTAATATGTCTAAGTGATGATTGTTTAGCCTGCTGACACATTGTTATGTTGTTTATGTGGTTACTAATTTTGAACTACCGCACAGTGTCTATCAAATGTCACCAGCAATAAACAGAGAAAAATATATGAAAAATAACTGTTCTTTCTCCAACAAAGAACCAGTCTGCATTCTGTAAAAGTACTTACTTACTAGCTAACCAGTGTATCCACTAGTTCCAAATTATATACATATTAAAATGTATAGAATATTTAAGTTACGATGTTGGAAAAAAACCACAAGGAAGAAACTGCAAAAGAAAATAAATCTCTAAATAACTCAATAAATCTTAAATAGTTTCTGCTCATCCACTGATACGGGAGGAGCTCGGAGTAGAGCTGCTGGTCCTTCATGTCGAGAGGAGAAAATGGATGAATATATGGTTGATGCGACTCAAAAATTCAGATTATCATTCAGAATTCAAGTCATTTTAATTAATATGGGTCTTTCTTGTTGTTGTTTTGTTGTTATACTGCTATACAAATAATACAACACATCAACTATGGAATAATGCTGATTTACTGTTTTGAACATTACAACGCAATAAACCAGTAGAACTATAATATCTCTTTTCGTGTAGTTAGGTTGAGTGCAGTGATGCATTGTGGGTAAGTGTCAGTGGGACAGCGGCGTGCCTGGTGTTTTTCTGCCTCACGAGCAGCTAATGGTGCAGAGAGCATGTCCCGAGTGGAGACAACAGAGAGGCCCAGAGATGAAGCCAGATGTGATGTCAGCTGTGTACTCTGGTAGGCAGCAACCAATGCACACTAAACACATCAGAGGAAATAGCAGGCCTTTTATTGTGTTTGGCACCTGGTTTAACACCGGCTTAGATCTCGTTTATTCCCAGTTTAGCCCTTGTTTCCTTATAATAGCATTTTATTTAGGCTTTCAGAGGGCTTCTCCAGAAACTAAAGATGCTGTATTAATTGTAAGAAACTGCTAGATTGCAAATGAATAGAAAAACCGTAATGAATGAATTAATACATAAATTAATAAATACATTTTAATACATAATTTCTAGTATAGATTGAAGATTTTCTCCTGCTTAGCTTGAATATTATTTTTATTACAGTTTTTATTGATTTAAAGTCCTGGTACCTAGAGCATACACAGGTTTTGCTCTTTAACACAATTTGGTCTTATTTTTCACATATCACCAAAGAAATGTCACAAGGTTAGTCGTATTATTACTACAGTACTTTTTGCTGTATACAATTCTGACAGTAACTCATGGCAGAAGGTAGCAACAGAGGGTATGTAAGCATGATGAGAATTGCACTTAATATGGCCAAAAGACAGAGAATCCTGCAGTATAAATAAATGCCTCAACTACCACACTACAAAAAGTTCAAATCATTTAACTCTCTAAATCTTAATCTCTACTGTTTCCATCATTTGATACATGCAGTTGTATAGGAAGAGCTTAATCTTTTGAGATTGTGTTGAACAGCTGCGGTAATTTAAGTTGTAGATTTATGTGCTCATTGTGCTGCTGGGTGTGTAAGTATGATGAAGATTGCACTTCATTTGGATTTGTAGAAGACAAAAAGGAGATTTTGTGGGAACACTTAGAATAGATTCAAAATCAATACCTGCCAAAGTTGCTTGTAAATGCGCAGATTTATGTCAGATCAGATGCTCCAACCCTTCACTGCCGGGAAAAAGTTGCTAACTTGCCTTCTGTGACTGTGATCACGTAACAAGTAAATCATGCTAATTTATAAAAACAATAATATTAGATCCTGATCAAGTATTTTTGAGAGTGTAAAAGTAATGACATCCACTTTGTTGTTAAAATCAGTCTTTTCATAAAAGAAATACATATAAGGTAAAAATGTAATTGTGACTATCATACTACTACTACTACAACTACAACAACTACTACTACTACTACTACTACTATTACCACCACTGCTACTACACAGTGTGCTACCCTGATGAGAACTGCATCTAATTTGGACAAAAGAAGAGTTTGGGGGTTATTTTACAACAGATCCCAAATCAATACCTGCCAGAGGGACTTGTTAATGTTTAGATTTACATTTGGTGGGATGCCCTAACCTTTTTTATGGACATACAGACCAGCCTGAACAACACTAAACACCCCAAATAAGCATAGGCCCACACAATAGACACATAAATAGAGACGCAGACTCGTCCCTCCCCCGCCGGGGTTGGGGAAGGGCTGGCCATCTGCCCATAGGAGCTGCCAACACAATGGACAGATCACAGAGGCCAGTTAATGAGCAAAACTTTTCGTACTGTTCAACATTCAACCACAGTCTCTGGTCTAGTCAAATGTTGCACTCTTCACACACAAACTTACAAAGCCGTGGGGGTTACCTTAGGTGAGGGGAAGACAAGCCTATTTGTGTTCAAGCCTATTGTGCTGCTATAGTCGTTATTGATGACTAAATTGTTGTTGCGGTTGTGGCACCTTTTGGGCAACAAACTGTAAACCAGCAACGCATGGAAACTCCATTGTGTAAGGTATGTGATGACAAAAGGAGTAGTAGAAAGAGTTGGGACACAGTTTGATTCAGTGAAATACTGCGGTTACACAAAAAAAAAGTTGATAAGAAGAAGTAAATTGCAAATGCTAGTGGCTGCAACATGTTGTCAATAGTAGTGGAAGAAGTAGCAATAGTATTACCTAAAAGTTGGAAAAAGGTGAATGCAATTTAAAGCTGCTTTTACGTAATACTTTTCTATAATTGTCCATGAGTGACCAAATGAAAAATTAAACTTGTCCGTTCAAGGATGCCATAGATGATTACAAGTGCATGAAAAGAAAAACAGACTTTCATGGTAGTACATTCATGCCACTTGTTTCGCTGAAAAAAATTTGAATGTTCATCCTCTTGATTCTATTTTTCTTTTTTTATATAATTTGTCAGCAAAGTGTCAATCACCAATTTCAGTGTTTTTATTGAATTATGTCTTTTCAAATTTACATCACTGATGAATTAGGACTTTTTGCAAATTTTCGGTGTCATAGGGCAAAGGCTATCCCAACTTCCCCTGTACAACAACTACCTGATAACAAAAACTTTGCTGAACACTTGATATTCCAATGTACACAAACAGAGACTGTTGACCTTAAAGCCACCTCTGTCTGACGCAGTGTACCATAGACACCAAAACCCAGTACCTCTTCGCGTCAGTCAATAGTTCATCTTTCTCAAGCCTCTCACATGAACCAAAATGAGGGAAGTGCAGCATGATGATGACGCAAGCTGCCATAAAGTCCCATGATCCTTTGCAGGTACAAGTGCTTCTGTGTGTATGAGAAAGTATTGATCTGAAGTGCAGAAGCAGACATCTGTGCTATCTGTCGGGCGGTCTGGCATCATATAGAGGAAGTAAAAGCAACAAACAGCTTTATACAATAACCAGTTCACCCTGAGTTCAACAGTTGCAGTGTGATTAATACACAGTGGTTCGTTTCTATTTCAGAGGTAGCAGTATTTAAAAAAGCATTATGTATTTCCTATAGTTTAATATAATCTATATCCATGGAGACAAGCAGGTGACACTACCAGGTTAAGTGAAGGGTCAAGTTACAGGATAAATACCATACTGCAAACCAAATGTATTCACAAACATCCTCAAGAATTAGCATGTTTCACAACTTTCAGAGGGCAAAGAACAAGAACTTTTACTCTGAAAAAACAACAACACCAAACTATGTCAATTTTAGACCATTTTGCTGTGGTCCAACTTTATTCTGAGCATCCTAATCATTCCCTGCGTTTTTTTAAAAGGGCATTACACAACTTAATTGTTATGGTAAAGCCAAAACAATTTAACTAACTTTACATGCACTTCCTTATTCCCAGACAATAAAAATGCTTTATAATTAGATGTGAACAGTACTCAGCTGACTTATCTTGACCACAAAATCTACTTATAAAATCTGTGCTGGAGCTAGACTCGTTTTGCTCAAATATATCCATTTTGCAGTGCAGTACGAGCTTCATATTGGGAGTTAACAGGATTTGTTGCTTGTAAAGACAACAGTAAAATCATATGCTGCAATCATCAAATTATCTGAGCTGTGGAGGAAAATGGACTTGTTTTGGTGAAAATATAGGGATAAATATTGTTTTGCAATCTTATTAGACAGACATTAAGGCTTTCTATTTCCATTGCAAGTTAGGAGATTATAAGATTACAGCAAATGAATAATAGGCTTCTACAAGGACAAATCTTACACAGGTGTGGGATTAAGTACTTGTGTTTTTAATAGGCTACATGGGAACTATTTTATTTAAACTCGAGATTTGCTGTGACTTGTGCTAGTATCAGTTTCAAATCCTAATTAATCACAACTTGAATACCTACCCACCAGACTGTATCCATGATGCCATATCTGAGCATCCATTTCTTTTGTTTTTAGTTTTGCTATTGGTGACATGACATGGTGACTGGTGACATGTGCCTGGCTAAATTTGAGAATGTGGAAGAAACTGAGTACTTCTACTTTCTACTTCTAACCGAACAATGGGACAGTTTCCCATGTTGACAATTGTTTAAATGTTTTTATATTGTTTCTGTATTAATTTTGCTTACATTATTTTTGCTTTCTGTTCTATTGTGTTGTTCTCTGTTTGTGTAACATGTAAACAACTTTATACATTTTGAACTATAAAAAATCAGAACTTGAATAGCTCTGAATGAACTGGCTCTTGACCAAGCCAACTAAAGTAATCACAACACTCTTTTTTGTAACTTAACTAAACCTGGAAACTAAACCTGGAACTCAGAGCTCAGGACTAGATGGGGCCAAACCAAATTTACATCAGGACTTAAACTGGGTCCAAACCAGGACAAAACCACAAGGAGGAAACCAGGACAAAACTAGGAGTGTGAATGCATCCTAAAGCCTCACTCCTGTATCCCCTGAATAACCTTACGTACCCTCAGTCGCACCCTTCCCACCTTTTGAGAAGCCTTTTATTGCACCCCTAGACAATCCTGAGCTACCATTATCTTTGCAGGAAAATCTAAAAAAAAAAACACCAAGGGATGATTTTGAATCTTGATGCCTGCAAAAACAATCTTTTTCTCTACCTATTATGATGGCAGCAACCCAGTGGGATTTTTACAGGCTCTAAATCTAATGAATAAGAAGATAGGAAAGCATTTGAAAGTAAAGAAAAAATGAAATGTGGAGCTGGGAATGGAGGGGGCAAAGATGGTGGGCGTATATAGTGACTCATCCTTCCTGGTATCGTAGTAATCAGTATGGGGGTGAGTAAGATCAAGTTACAGGTGCAAGGAAAGTTGGCTGTTATGTTTATTTGGACGATTTATGCCCCATGCGAGTGTCTACATGCATGCATCATAAACGCCCACACCGCAACGCATTATATTTCATTGTTAACACGAAGAAAGACTCTGCTATCTCACCAAAGACACAAGATGGTGGCTTATGTGGTGGTGAGTAAACATACCTGAGATCTAAAAATCATTATTGCGTAGGCAGGGTTGTAAAGTGGTAAAGATTTCTATGAGGTAAAACGCAATTAGTTTTCGCTGCTTCCTTTATTATCTTGGGCTTCCACAGCAACCCAGAGGCATGGTGATGTTTGCATAGCAGATTCTTAGATGTGCTTCCTTTTGCATTTGGAGAAATGACTGAAGAGGCTGATTGGGGGCATGAACTGGTGAGCCTCTGGTACTAAATAATCATAAACTAGTTTTTCTATACTGATCCAGTTAATAGGGAAATTAATCGGCATCAACAGGTTGTAAAATCAAGTCAATTTAATGTCATTATTTGCCAAAAATCAAGTATTCCCAACCTAAAATAACAATAGTGATAGTCTTGTCACCTCATAGTTGGATTAAAAATATAAATTTAGGTAAGAAAGTAAGTATACAAATATGATTTTTATTTTATATTATTTTATATTATTATATTATTTTATTATTATTTTA
>KN510743.1:0-13376 GCA_000787155.1 Scartelaos histophorus
TTATTATTATTATTATTATTAAACAGACAAATGATAAGTGTAATATGTATTTTGGCCCCATAAAAACTGCAGTAGACACTGAGGATGTGAAACTAGTTGACTGAGTTATCATGAGGTGGTAATAAAATTACTCAAAAAAATTATATTGCTATTTAATTTGTGTATATGTGTTTATATGTTTTCTGCTATTGACGGAAATAGTTTTTCAAACCTCTTTCTGTAATTTCTTGAGCTGCTCATCCATAGTTTGAATCTCTTGTTTAAAATCCAAAATCTGATCTCCTTTGTCTTCTCTGGAAAACCACAAAATTAAAATGTTAAGATATTTCACAGTTTAGTGTAAGCTAAAATCTAACCCACAGTTTTTTAAGTTTGTCTAGAGTTTGTGATCTGTATAAACACGACACTCACAGTTGTTGTTTGAGACGCCGGAGCTTTGCCTTGCTGTCTGCCAGCTGGAGTGCCAGACCTTCGGGATGCTCCTCGCTGTGACCACCAGGGTGTGCCATGCTGGAGTTCGCCTGGGTCTTCTGATTGAGCTCTGCTATCCTCTATAGAGCATTGGGTTGAAAGATATAGCGAGAGGTGCACAGAACAGAGAGACACCGAAACTTTATAAACAAGCCAGACAAGCCAATGTAAGGAACACAGAAATACAGACTGGATATTTCAGTGCTCTCAAACTTAGATATTTGCTACATGCATGTAGAATATTCTGTAATACAATATAGAAAAACAAAACAATTTATTGATTTAGCCTTTAAGATGTTACTGACATACATACAGACAATCCACCCTTCATCAACACATTTTTTCTTTTTTTATCTGATTGATTTTTCTAATTAAATGTACAACAGAGCTTGCAGCAAAAAGACCACAGACATTGGATTATACTATGTGCAACTGGGGTGATATAGTTTGGTTTAATTTATCCCCCTATAAATGTAATATCTGGAAATCTCAATAAGTATTATGGGTAGTATATAAATTGTTGAGTCAAATCTGTATGGACTCATTAGCAAAACGAGGTCTGCAATTAAAGTCTTCTTTCTATAGGTACCATAACCATTTAAAGGTGCAGTATGTAACTTTTGTGGTGGAGGGTTTGTTGATTATTATTGAGGGCTGTAAGACTAATCGTAATCAACAAAATCGCAAAGGTTGACATTTTTGAAGTGCCAAAATCTCCACAAACAACATATAAAATGTTTATTCTGCATCTGTACAAATTCTTTGTGAGTTCACATTTCAGTATTTTCAATATTTTCAGTTTTTCTAGATGTGTTTAAAATGTGGACTGAATAGAAACTTAACTTGCAAATCTAATCACAATCACAGTACTTGTCAGAAAAATTACAAATCATTCAACCCTACATGATCGCACAAGGCCAAGTTACAGCCCTGTGAAGAAGAGGACGTCTTTCAAGGTAACAGATGCTCCAGAGATGTGTTTAATGACATCTATCGAGCACTATGTAACTTGTCCACAACCTGCTTGTCTCTGGAGACAAGCAGGTTGTGGACAAGTTGTGGACAGGTTACATAGTGTACCTTTAATGTCAACTTAAATAAAATAATTACAAAAACATACTTTTTTATAGCACATACCTCAAGATAAGTGTCTTTTTGTGCCAGGAGGCTCTGGATGTGCTTGACCATAGAGCTGAACACAGGCACCAGGTCTGAACTATCAGCCTCCACGAGCTCCTCCCACTGCAGCGGCAGCACCATCTGTGGATCCTGAGTCACCTGTAGCCATCACAGGATTTCAAACGTCTATGATGAGATTAATGGCACACAAAATTGTAGACCTGGGGACAAATACTCAGGCAGTGCAGTGTGAATGCCAAACTCTCTTAGTCATAACCATGACTGACTAATGCATGCAAAGTAATGATTATTCGGGAGAGGTGCACCCATCCATTCAAAGAAATAACACTCACCTCTGTGATTAAAGTGGCTAAGAAAGTTGGGATGAAATCACAGGTAGGCAACACACTGCTACAGCAAAACTTATAGTTATTCATGTGCAGTTTGCCATTTGTGTCATTCTGGTAGAAGAAAATGACAGCAAAACGATGACAAAGAGAAGCAAAAGTGACAGAGGCAGGGGAGAAAGTTGACATAACGGTTGGAGGATGGCAGTAAGGGCCACCTAAAGGTCTTTTAAATGGCTGCCTGGAGAATGATAAGTGGTTCATTTTTTTACTCACTGGAAGATTCCAAAGGGCATTATAGTTCAGCTCACAGCTGACACTATTTTCAGATGTGAAACTAAGACATAAATAATTTTTGAAATCCAAAACTCTGTTTATATGGTCTGGTCATTCAAAAAGTTTTGGTGGGTTACAAAATGTTGATATGAAGTTCTCAGTGTCTTACCTCTTGAATACAGCTGGCAATGGCAGCCTGGGTTTCTATGTCTAGGGACTGGATCTGCTGAATAAATATTTCTTTGTTCTCACACTGCAATCACAAATGATTCACTTCATTAATGACAATGGATTATTTTTGTGTTTCTATTGTTTCCCTTTTTTGCTAAATCCACTGAAAATAGTGAATATATTTTTACTTAATGAACATTTCCAAGGTAAGTCAGCAGTATGGTAAAAGTACTGCAGACATGTGTGATATGAGACACATCATGTGTGGTCACCTGCACAGCACATCCCAATAAGAGCAGCATCAGTCGCCTGAGCTCTTCCACTGCAGCCTCTAAAAACACCAAAATATATTTATGCACAGTGCATCTCTCACTATTCCTACAATTACCACCTTTACAACTCCAACATACAGAAAAGATAAGAATTTATATCTAGCATAATTACTTTTGCCGCTCTAAGTCATAAGCTGATAAGAGGAGCCTGTTATCACTTATCTTGTACCTGTGAGGGGGTCCTGTCCCAGAATAGCAACATTTGGGAGAGGCATCAGTATCAGCTGCTGAAGATTTTCCTGAGGAAAAACATTCAAAAGGTCTTGAAAAAACATGTCTGTGTACAGAGTTAAGTTGGATCCATTTAAGCCAGAAAAGACATTGCAGTATTGTTTTGTGAAATTGCAACCGTATTGTAATCTGAGCTGTAGATGGAAATGCACCTCGATAAAAAAAAATATTAGGAAGTTAACTGTGTTTTTAATTTGTGTGGCAGGCGGTGCTAGGCAACACATACTCGATTCACCAGCTTTACTGTTGTTGTTGAGCAAAGACTCGTCATTTACAAAAATAATCGTGTCATTTCCTCTAATGCCAATGTCAGACATCTTGTTAAGATAATAGATTTTTTAAAATATCGATTAAGCAAATAGATATACACAGTGGACAGAAGTCATCATACAATAAATTATCATGGTAATGTTTTAAAACAAGTAAAGATAATTATGTTTCAAATTGAGTCATATAATAATTGAGTATTGATAACTTAAAGTGCTCATTAATCAGTAATAAATATAATAAAACTTACTTTAGTATTTGGATGATAAGCATGCTGTATGTATTGTAGTTTTATGCACTGAATCATATTTCAGATCTTACTTCAATATAAATTATTCATATATTTTAGGACAACAGGGTTTTTAACGCAGCGACAGTTTGGGTTGATCATACCTGGTAGAAGGACCTGATATGTCGATTTAAAATGGAAAAGTTCTGGACTGTCAGCATAGGATCATCTCCTCTGCCTGTACTGTACAACTGCTCCACTTTTGGATTTGGATCTCTGAGGACACAATGATATAAATAAAACTATGTGACAACCCAACAGAAACTGTGTCTTTTTTTTAAAACAGCATTATAGAAGAGTGAAAGACATTTTAATGAGCCTGCAGCAGATTTCTCCTTCCCACAAGATAATTATATATTTAAACACTGTGGCTTAGGTCAGACTAAATAAATAAGCCTTTCTGTAAACATGGTCTATCTCTTCTGGCCAGTATTTCAGCACAAATATAAGCAATTCAATAAGATTAATAACACAACTGATTGGAATGAGTCACCCATTTAACTCACCCACTATGTGGATAAATGTGACATGTCAATATGTTCTTTATAGGGACGGTCTGAAGAGAAGCAGCTGTCAATTCCTTCGGTGTTTCACACCATTTAATTGGAAAATGGTTTGAAATAACTTATTGTATGGCTTATCAAGGTTTAAAAATGTTTTTATTAAAAAATAAAATAAAAAAAGTTTCACTATATATTTAACAAAAAGTGTCCCTGCATAAAATCATTTTATTGAGTCTGTTCAATAATAAACAGAAGAACTGTGCAACTGTGCATGGAAATGAATCAAGATAAATTGTAATAACTCTTACATGACTCTCATGACCTCATTGAGGAAAATCCCATCAGTAATTTTCCGGTAGCGGTCTATGGCCCCCTGAGAGACACAATTCACCTCCATGTACCCAGGGCAGGGCAACCCGATGTCCTCTCTCTCCAGCATCTCCCCAAACAACTGAACCTGTAACAGCCGGAGGATTATAAAGCATGAGTGTGTGAAGAAAAGAATGTACCAGCAGACAAGCAAAAACAATAGAGAGAAGCAGAAAATCAGTAGGAAGGAAAACACTTTCAGTACACAGGAAGCCACTTGAGTCAGAGCACCTGTCTGGACAGGTGAATCTGGGCTTTCACACTAGGATGCACTTCACAGTGACAGTCAAGGTCTCTTCCCACTGAATGCTCTCAAGAGCTTTGCCTATGCAAACTTACATAGGCCTATAATGTGTAGAGCTATAATAGTCTACAAGTAAAACTACTGAGCCTGCAGGGTAAATAAAGACCTTTAACAACTGTATGCCCCAGATCCGCTCAGTCTAGTGTGACCCCAAACCTTCCCTTTGGCACTGGTCAACAGCAGAGAAACCTCCCTGTTTACTCCAGGATTACATACTATTAGAAATGGTCTTGGGTGTATTGAGCATAAGGAGAAAGGCCCTGGGCTGCTGATGGCCTCCCGTGTGGAAACCTGCAGGAAACAGAGTCTAGAGTGGACAAACCCAGCATATCCTTATATGATAAACAGGCAGCATATTGTTATAACATAAATAGTTTTATTTCATGTGTTATTTACATATAAGCTACGGCCAGGATGCGGAAGTGGAAGAAAAATACTGCCGTGATGAGGTAAGGGGCGCAGCCAAAAGGAGAAGTATCTTTGCTTTTTGCATTGCCACAGGCAACACCACTTTTATAAGTTATAACAAACATATTTAAACAATTCTCACAGACACCAACCTAAGGAAGGTAAGTCGTGTGAAAATGCTCTGTTCGCCTCCTGAAGTGATGACCTTTTCTTAGGCTGTGATAAATGATAAATGACATACCCATCGCACCAATGCACTTTCCATGAATTCCTCTATTATCTCCATGATGTTCGAGTCCATTGTTGAGTCGCAGCAGCAGTAAAACACTACAGCGGACAGCTAATTAAAGTATTATCAGCTCTGTGTAAGTCATGAATCAAAAGAGCCTCCATTTGCGCCATGTGAGAGAGTTTGACAGTGTCATGAAGGCCTGTCTCTTCCTCTCTCACTGTGTGTCAGACTCGCCTTTGCAAAACCGCACCGGAATTGACAAAACGCACATGTTGCGTTTTAAAAGCGCCATTTCACACATCCTCATATAAACCATGATGTTATTATAGATCATATGTAAGGCAAATGTCGTTTACATTTGTGCTAAGCCTGCTCCATACTAAGAATTAAACGAACACATTTTTGTTTAACTTTTCTTTTCTTTTTTTTTTTTTTTTTTATTTTCCCAAAATGTACTTCTGACATTTGTCATCATGATTTTTTGTAATGGTCTCAGTATCATTACAATTTTGCTCCAGTCAAGAGAGACATCTAGTGGCAAAACATTCAATCGCAACTTTTTTGTATCTTAACATAAATTCTGATGTCGCTTTTTCTATCCTGACCAAACTAGAAATGCCTTGATGTAAAATGGCAGCCAAATGAAACCATTTATGTCATAAACCACCATCCTACTTCCCAGCCCCAGTGGGTGTTCAGTGTGCAGACACGCAGTGCACTAGTGCTGGTGCAGCGCTCCTTGGATTATATGCAAAGATTATCAGATTGTTTCAGCAGCTCCGTGATGGTATCACACACACACTTACACAAACACACTTTTCCAGCCTTGACCCTGAGCCCTGGATTAACTAAAAAACTTTTTTCTTTTCATTTTTAACTTTTTTTTTTGACACAGAAAGAATCAAACACTACAAAGCAATTAAAAATGTTTATATTTATTGGTATTGAATGATACATAGTTTCTGCATTTTAACACATTTCTATGCAATTCACACTACACTACAGATGTCACAGGAATTATTCAGACATGCAAACAGTTTCAGCACAATATGCAGTTTTCCATAACCATTGTAAAAAGTCTAAACTTTAATGTAACCTTACATAAAAGTAAATGTATTCAGTTCTACTGTATTGACATGGTACTATATTACATTCAGGAACATTTACTTGTTTTGTTTTACACACTGGAGTTACTTGGTGCTTGTGTAGTGTCTGAAATGCTGTTTTTGTTGGCCCTGCATGAATGTTGCAGTTGCTGTATTGGCAGTGTGTAAATGAGCCCATAACATGTGGAGCTGAACAGGATTCTGCATCAGCCAACTTACAGAGCCAACAAGCCTCAGACACATCCCAACCCTACTACATGTGTAACTGTGTTTTTAATTTCTTTAGCTAACAGGGATCGGGGAAGCAGCCTTATCTGCCTTCTCTTCCTCTACATCAGGAGATGCTTCAGTGGTGGCAGGATCGACCTGTGCAAACTTCAGTATGTCCAGGGCCTTGGATTTGAGGTCTTCATATGTTTCTTTTAGGTCCTTTTCAAGTAGATAGCCCACACTTTCTTCTTCTGGATTCTCTGAGGCCATGGCACCTTCCACTGCTGTTTGCAGGTAACGTAGACTCACAATGACTGACACCTGCACAGAGGCATGTGTTAAAGGGGGGGTGAAGGGGCATCAGCATACACACCCCAAAAGAAAATATTTTAAAGGATTAAATCATTAGTTAAATTTTAGGTTTTTGTTTGGCTTTACATCCTCACTGCTCAGTGTATTTCAACTATATGTGGTACAGCAGTTTACCTCAGAGGTGTTTGTCAGTTCTATAGGAATGACATAATTTGTGTGTGAGTTTTTTCACCTGTAGGAAAATGACTGAGAGCACTCCGGGGCCTGTTGAATTCATGAGACCCATGTAATAATCTGTGAGTGCCTGCCTACAGCCGCGGCTGTACAAGTTCAGCTCCTCGGTTTGGGACTCATAGTTGTAGTGGGCGCGGTTGTCAGTCAGCTGGTTTTGCAGACAGGGTCGTGGAGAGGCGGGGTTACAGCAACTGAAGGGAACACCATCCAGCAGATACCGCCCATCGACATTACTGCGGATTCGACTGCAGAGAGAAAAAGATTCTGAAATTTGTTTGCCCTTTATAATCTAAATTTAATCTAATTTAAGTGAAGGCATTTTTGTTCCAAAGTATTCAATTCAAACTCCTACCACACTACTGATAAAAGGTCAGGCCCAGTTTTTCTCTCCGTGAAGTTGTTGTGCTTTTGTTTGTATTTTTCTTTAACTTTGTGTTTGATCACCTACATGGATCTAATTCTTGTTGTCACTCACTCTTTGACATCCTTTGAGGTGAAGTCCAGGTATCTGTTACTGACCCACTGAACTTCAAACCAGTCTTTATAGTTGTTGTTTCCACAGCAGCGGAACTCCATCTGCAGACGATCAATGGTTTCTTTCTGAAAACAGCGTCCGGGCACGTCTGTGTCCTTGTAGAAGCGAATACCATTCCTCAGGCCAATCTGATCATAAAGTAGGGAGAAAGGCAGATATCATTTGCCTCATTACTTCTAGACTGGTTACATACAAGTACAAACATACTTGTCTCTAACAGCCTACCTTAAGGGACTCCTCCAATCGCCCCTGCAGAGCATAGCTGAGCACTACTACAGTAACAAGCAGACAACAAAGCAGTGCAGCCGCAGCAAACCAGGCCAGCAACAACACTTTCCAGCGAGGAAAGCGGCTTGCATCCAACGAGTCCTGGCACACGCGACTAGCTATCCAGTTTGTGCCAATGGACGCCAAGCCCACCATCAGGAGGATGTTTGGGACCACATGGATCTCTGTGTTCTCCATCACCTGGAGCGGGACAGAAAGTTAAAAAATATTAGAATCTTAGTTCACTGTAATTTCCTCCATCCACTGAAGTAGATATTAGTTTTGGCATGTATTAAAAGTGTTCATGTGAGGATAAATATAGTAAATATAAATATAGTAAAAGTAAATAGCCAGACCAGATGAGGCCACAAATCCATGATGCTGCAGTCGAACACTGTGATTATGAAATCTGGCTCATTGGAAATCCATAAATATCTGACAGAAACATGCCTGGCCTGCAGGTTTCCTGTGTCACTTATGCCTTATCAATAATCACATTACATAACAACCACTTGAACATTATGACTGCTTTAGGAATATTAAATGTTTCCTGTGAAGGTCACTTCACTTTTGTACTATAATTACTCTGTAAAGAGGTGCACATTGGTGGTTGGTCTATAGTAATGTTCACATTTATACCTCAGCCCTGCGAAGCAGCTCAATTTTGAGGTAAACACCGAGGCAAAAGATGAAGGCCCCACACATCACTGCAAGCCACGACAGCAGCCACAAGCCTTGAGCCAGACGCACCCGCCTCTGCTGACTGAATTTCATTTTCAACAACATGGTCGTTTAAATCATGCACCAGTCAAATCTAAAATGTGAAAAGGGGAATGGAGTCAAAACAAGAACAGAAGGGTCAATAATGTGACCAGCACTGATGCATAAAGCACTGATGAGGTCTATGCAGTTATTAACAGCTTGAGCTCATAAGTTGTTCCAGGCAGATAGGATAAGCACGTAGACTCTTAGATGGTGAAGGACGATGGCCAGTCCAGATGATAATGCCAAGATTTTAAAATCCAATGTGCAATCAGATGTTTTAATAATAATACACAATAATCCAAACGGACTGATGTATTCTTGGGAGAAAAAAAAAAAGAAAAGAAAAAATTTCTTCTAGTCCTGTTTCCAGTGATGTTTCCACTTCTTCAAACTAATCTCCCTTCTATTCCAGATGAGATCCTGGACCCCCTTATGACCCAATGTTTTTGGATGGTGCCCTCCTGAAGCCCACTTAAAAAGTTGTATCCATGATCGGAGGACACAGAGAGTGGCCAAAGTTTAGAGTTTGGAGCCCTAATCCACTCAATGTAGTCTTTAGGATCCTATTAATGTCTATGGGCCAATGAGAAAGCAGGCCAGTGTTTGATCAGCAAACTTTAATATGATGGACGTGAGGGAGAGGTGCAACCTGGGATATGAGATATGTGTACCTACCTGGCACAGATACTATAAATATAAGTGTTTCCTTTTAGTTTATACACTAATATATTTACAAAACATTGGAATAATTTGGTAAAATTATGAATAAATTCATATATGACATTGCTCTAATTTTCAAATTGCTCCACCAGGATTGAATTTTAGAATACTTTCACACACACACACACACACACACACACACACACACACACACACACACACATGGTTTTATAAAGGGGCACGGCAATGCTAATATACCCAATATGATGATGATATGGTGACCTATATGTCAAGAACAATCAGGACGGAGTCACGCTCTATCGATACAGACAACATCTGACAAACAATTGTAATAGCTCAATGGGGCAGGTGCAATAGGATTACACTGTTATGATGACGACCGGTGACAGCTCTATTTTTGGAATGAACTCTGGAGTGTATACAGTACTTCTCTAGAGCCAACGAGTGAACTGAAGAGCCAAAAAGATTTGACATGTATTTATTTATTTATTTCAATCTTCAGCTCAATTTTTCCATGAACAATGAATCACAGAATATTTCATAAATGTATTTGTTTGTGGGTAAAATACATGGAACACCACAGAATAAACTTTATATACACTGTGAACAGAATCAGTTATGACATATAGCAAAATCACAATACCCTTAAAATATATATATATCGATTCATCACATAGCATCAAATAAATAAAGTAATGTTAGGAGTTTCATTACACATTGTCGATAACAAAGGGCCACAACATTTATGTGATTTGGAATTAATCTGAATTGATTTCAGGGACAGTTACATAAAAACACTGACATAAACAAAAGAGGAAATGCTTGTGCCAGGTGATAACAGATTTGCTCATTTCCACCAGCAGTCACTGAATATCAGTTAACACATATGATTAATAATATTCAATAAGTATCTTTGACTAATACTAATTGCAAGGTTAAGATAATGAAGATAATAAGAGAATTAAAATAGTACTGTTGAGTATTTTACATAGTTTCATTTGCTCCTGGCTTCACTGTATATTAGGCCCGTCTATGTAAAAGGGTCTTAAACCATTAACTAAGCTCCTATTTATTCAGGCTAGGAAGAAGTAAATACCATCAATAGACTTTACATCAATTCATCATTTAAGAATGTCAAAATAAATATATGTATTTATAGTGCTACTTAGAAATATTTGAAAATAAAGATTAACTGTTATATAAGTTTATTACTGCTCTAAGCTTTAAATGAAGGAGTAAGAGCAAATATATTTTTGACTAAGGGCTTTTTACAATAGACCATGTGGGTGAGGGGTTAGTCAACAAACGTAGAGGTCAGGAACCACTGAAATTATACACACACAGTCATTATTTTTGACTTTGCTTTTGCTCCTTGTCACTCGCCTTGCTGTGTTTCTCTGTCTGCCTCCTTTTGGGCCCACAGCTGCTGCATAAAATCATTGAGAATCTGCTGGGCTGACATGGCCGTCACAACTGTGGGCTCTGCTTGCACCACCTTCACCCCTTCATGCGCAGTGCAGTTGTCACCTCCCACACAGGCTTGTTGGACACTTGGCAATGGTATGTCAGCTGTGGTTCTGCCCTGCTGAGGTTGTGATCCTGTAGCTTGGCCAGTGGGTATTTTGTTATGGAAAGCACTGACATCAGCTGTATAGAATTGTGAGGGGCAAGGGGTGAGTGATCCTGGGATACAACTTTGGTTTTCTGGTGTTGTCAGTCCATGTGTGACCAAACTGAAGGCAGTGGTTCGCTGTTGTTGTGCCGATTTAGACGACCAATCATGTGGGGCTCTGTCTAGTTTAGGAGAGTGGGACATGTCACCTGTTTTGGGAGAAGAATCCAAATGGCTGAATGAAGTGGCTGTTGATGTTAGCTGTTGTTTAGTCCCGGCAGAATAGAAGAGGTGCTTCTCCAATAAGTTCTTTATCAAATGTGGCACCTGGAATTAAAATGTAACCAAGAATTTGTGAGCATCCATGTGTATTTAAAATTGTCAGTATTGTAAAAGACAGATTCTCATAGTTATGACAATAACTTAGATCAGTTTTTCTCATTGCAGTTCTCAGTGCTGCCTCTGGTGGCACCTGGCCCTTTATTTTTATTTTTTTTTACATAAAAATCTAACCAAATTATTATTATCTTAGGTAGGGTAGTTTTTGTGATAAGCTTGAGAATCACTAAATTGGACAATTCAAGTGTGCCCAATAGATGGCAGTGTACTTGCATTAATGTTCTCCAGGGCTGCTATGGTCTTGTGTGCCTCCTCCAGCTCTGAAGTCAGCTGGGCCACTCGGGTAAACATGTGCTGCCTTTCACTGCTCAGAGTCTCGGCCTAAAGACACACACACACACACAATGGTATCAGCATAATGGTATCAGAATACTCTCCATTCACATGAGAACAAAGGAGTCTGTCTGACACCCACATCCCATTCACCCCCACCATTTCTCACCTCTGCCTGTAAATGGTCCTGGAGGAGGTGATTGGCTTGTTGTGTCCCGCTGTGAGACTCAAGGAGACTGCAAAACAATTCAATGTATGTTTTCTTGAATATGTTTTTCTTTATACGCCATGCAATATAACATGAGTTTCAAATTACAATTTGATCACAGGGAATCTGGTAACAACTGACAATACACTGGAAACATCTGAAAATCCAGTGTAATCTCACAGGTGTGTTAAAAATGATGAGCATGCACCCCTGGGCAGCTGAGGTGAGGTGCAGGGTTAAATGCTTCAGTTCACAATTCTTCTGTATTCATGGAGGGGGGACATTTGGTTTGGAACTTGTTCATAAACAACTACTCTATACAGTTGTATGTTCCATTAGTCAATTATTCCATAAAAGATATGTCAGATAATAGATTTTACACACTGGCTATTTATTGACCACGGGTCACCACTCACCAGGGTGATAGTACCAGTGTCATTATACTGTATGTGTATACATCATTACTTATGGGTTTATGCCCTTTAGTGGCATGTTAGCAGCACCAAATCAATAAACTACACATGTGACCATCTCCCATGTGCAAAGCGATTTACAGCTTGATTCTCTGCTGTGCTGTGTGTGTCGTAGGGTTCAAACCTTTTATATTTCTCTTTAACATGGATGAGTTCATCTCTGGTGTGCTGCAGCTCAGCCTCCAGATTCTCTATGCACACAACAGTCTGTAGCAAGTTTTGCTGAAGGTCTGCATTCTCCTCCTGCAGTGCCCTAAACAAAATGTGTAAATATTATGTAATAGTTCATATTAAGCAGATTCTCATGCAGATTCTCTCCAAATATTTTCCCTTGTCAAACTATAAAGATTGTCTAAGTCTAACATGACTCATAAAAAAATAACACAGATTATGTATATTTAATGGATACTCACTGGAGATGGTCATCTTCACATCGGGTGCCCTGAAAAAAAAAATTGCTAGAAAAATAAGACATCTGCCCATTTTTTTAAGATGAAATATTATTAACACTAAAATAGTTAAATAGTTAATTAAAATATTTCCGTGTATGGAAAAGACTATATAGAGATATATGCTATAGGGTTACATAGCTCTATAGTTAATAAAGCCTAGATACATATATTTGAATAGATATTCAGAGGGTGTTTGTTTTTCAGCACTGCATAACAAACTAAAGAGTCAATTCAGGGTAGGTCAGGCACCATTACAGAGGGAGTGACTGATTGAATCAAACAACTATCTGTTTATGGTAGACTGCACTCTGAAAATAGTGTTGGTGATAATCAATAAGTGTTGTAATGTGTAACAGTGCACAATGGTTGGAATTAGTTGTGAATATGTACACAGTAGCCAATACTGTCTTGTGCTTGTTATGCTTCTTCCTTTACAATAGCTGCACTCAGAGAATGACTCAGCTTGAATAATGTCTGCCCCATCCCCCACAGTCTGACTCAGCCTCTGCAACAGCACTGCAGCATTCCTG
>KN510743.1:17568-29145 GCA_000787155.1 Scartelaos histophorus
TCTTGAGGCTCAAATTGCCACATTTGTCATTAACGTCACCAGTAAAATTTCAAGCAAAAATTCAGCAAGGAGCAGTTTTAAATGTTGGTTGCATTTTTATGTAGCTTAAAGAAGATTGAAGATTTTTTTTATTTTTTTCATTTGGGAAGTTTTTTTTTTTGTTTTTTTTAATGGGGGTACATGGACTGAGTTACTGGGGAAATGGACTGAGTTACTGGGGAAATGGACATAGTTGTTTAGAACATCGCAGGACCAGCGTGGAACCGGGCCGGGAGCCAGCCAGGCAGGACAGGACCAGAGGAAGAATCGCAGTGGAGCCAGGCAGGACAGGACCAGAGGAAGGATCGCAGTGGAGCCAGGCAGGACAGGACCAGAGGAAGGATCGCAGTGGAGCCAGGCAGGACAGGACCAGAGGAAGGATCGCAGTGGAGCCAGGCAGGACAGGACCAGAGGAAGGATCGCAGTGGAGCCAGGCAGGACAGGACCAGAGGAACACGTAGAGGGAGGATCAAGGGACCAGCACAGCAGAAGGGATGGGACCAGCAGAGGCCAGCTGTTACCAGAGCCAAAACAGAGGGACAGTGTAGCAGCTATCCCAGATCGAACGAGCCAGCAGTGAGGGTGGGACGGTGTGATCGCGTAGCTTCACAAGTAGCTGGGTTTGTATGATGGGTAGAGAGGTATTTTTGTAACTAGCAATATTAGAGATTTAGGAAATGTTTAAAGAACACAATTTCTCGCACAGCTCTTTTCTTCCTTTTCACAGGCAAGCCTTGTAGTTCGTGTTGTACATCGCCCTCCTGTTTTGCGGTGCCGTGAATGTTGGTTTCTGCTGTGGTGAATGCCTTGATAGTGTGGTGGCAAGAGGAACGGCTGTATTTGGGACGTCTCTACCCCTCCAAACCGAAGTAGTTCCCCCCCCCGGCTTAAAGGCGTGGCGATCGTGTTCTGTAGATCTTCCCTCCAAGGTTATCTCTCGTCGGTGTGTGTGGATCACCCTGGTACGCCCCCTAGAGGTTTTGGCTCGACATTCTTCAGTGTCCGAGAGCGCTTCCATTGGTACACATAAGCTTCATTTAGAACGACCAGCTGTGAGTTGAAGCATGAGGTGTTCATGTGGGTGTAGCTGTCCTTTACATTTGACAAAGTAGAAGCGGGTGGGGGTGGGAAATTTAAACAGTGTTTCGAGTTCTCTTTTTTCAGGCCTGCACCCTTAACGCTGACCAAAGAAAGCATCGCCTGTCGTATCTCCGGTACAAGTTGCGCTCATCTTTTACTTAGTGCAGTGGATTGGAATCGTTCTTATCCTGTTTTAATCTTGTAGGCAGGTATTTAATCTTGTCAAGTACCACATTTTGTACAGTTTTGTTTGAGGGGTGTACAGAATTTGGGTAATGTGGGGGCGGGGAGTGGGAGTTAATGAGTCTCTCCCTAGACTTTACAGCTCGTGTTCCCCTAAGCAAACTGGCATGATTAGGAAACGCCCAGGTGCATCAAGAATCAAGTGGACACACACCTCGCAGCGTAGCCACTCCACTCATAGTCCTCGACATGTAGCCAGAAGCTGTTTTTCCCCATCAGTGCGGTAACTGGTCTCTTTATTAGTAGTCTTTGTCATTTTTACAACTCGTTTTTTTTGCCTTGTTGGGTGTGGGAGGGGGATCTGTACTTGTGACTCTTTCAGATAAAGTTAAGGGCCCACTATTTAAAAGCTTCACAAGCAACATCACCAATCCCCCAAAGGAAGGAGCCTTCGTGTTCAGGCCCAGGGTTTATTCTACTGCTGTAAGATTAACTTGAGGACTTTACTGAGCTAAGTAGCTGAATCCGTTATTGCTGTCAATTTGGTTTTGTCTTGAGTTTTTTGTTTGGGTATGGAATTGTGGGGAGAGGTCTTCTCTTGCATTTTTTCAGTGTGCTGTGTCCTGTGCGCTCCGATATCCTGAGGTCATGAGGAACTCATTGTTTGTACAAGTTGCATTGCACATCAAACATCACGTAAGGTCACTAAATGTTTTCCAGTTTAACATTCATTGTCTGGCAAAGTGCCTCATTGCTAGTCCTTTGCAATTAGTTACGGAGCTTTGTATTTACAATACAATGAGTAAACTATCTGTAAAGGATTTTTTTTGCATAATAAATGCATAGCTTGTTGTGACTGAATACAGTTTTGGTATGCATTTGTTTTTGGGGGGGCTTGTGTGGGGAGCTTTTCTTATGCTTTTTCAGGTTATGACTTAAAGTTGGAGCTTTGTTGAGCACGGATGTGACCGGGGCTTGAAGTCTATTCAAAGTGGAAGTGAAGGCAGATAAGTGGAGTCCATCAAATGTTTGAAATGCAGACAAATGATCCCAAGAGGATCCTAGTACAAGCTAAAGCCATCCAGAAGTTGAAAGTCTCTTTGCTAAGTTAACCAGTGAATCTGTTCCTGATTCTAAGATTTGATGGAACGTTAATTCTGATATCTGCTGTAAAGCATTTGGTAAGGATAACAACAGTGAGTTCTATGATTTGAGTTGTGGGCAGGGTATCTTTTCTCTCATTTTTACAGAATTGTCCAGAGGATCAGATTCTGCCAAGGAAATTGGACTACTGCCTCTGAGCTCCAGAAACCCGCTGTTGGGTCAGACAAGTCAGGTTATAGTGTACACACTGAAATGTCCCTCGCCCTTGTGCAACTGTGCATGTGGCAAACTATTCAATCCAAAAAACGTCACGCAACTGTGTGACTTGTAGTGACTATTTAAATGTGCATTGCACAGAGAAGCTCTTTTAGTATAGCAATGCTAATGTGTTGCTTTAGGTGGTTTTGGATCTGTTCCTCCCATTCTTTTTCCAGAAACTGAAGCCTCAATGAAGACTACTACAAAACTAGTAAGAGTTGGCAAATTTGTCAAATTGAACTTCTGCAATGTTGGAGTTGACAATGTGAGATCTTTGAACTAGCTTTGTTATCCTCAAATCATTTGTAACAATGCTTTACTAGATTCCTCTTTGGCCACTGGGCCCTAATGCTTTGCATCTCAAACTGTAAGAAGTGTAGTACCCAAATCTCCAAATATTGTGTGGTGGGTGTGTTGTGTAGATCACTCTTTGTTTCAGATCATTTGCGTCTGTCCACTCCGATTTTCGCCTGCCTCTGAATGCAAAGCCATCTGTGGAAGCTGTCCGAGTGTTTTCCCCCTGAATGAAGTCTCGACCCTCTGCGCTTCAGCTTAAATTACCCCTGATGTCCTCTGCAGAAGTCCCCTCTGTGTCTGTGTGCCCCTTTCCCCCTTTGGTTTTCTTAGGTCAAATTACCCAATATCTTTATTTGGCGTCTGGGATACCCTAACCTATAATGGAGCACTGAGATCCAGTTGCATTAAGATCAAGAGCTGCAAGCTTGTGTCGCTAATACTGCATCACTACAGTCTCATGGGTGCTGAGTTAAGTAATTTTGGTTTGAATTTCTTTTAACATACCATGGCTTAAATGTGTAACACAACATTTTTGCATGAACACAGCTCTGCATAACATTTGTTAAATCTTCATTAAGTCGTCAAACATTGCAGTAGTTATGTGTAGGGCATTTGGTGGGGGGCAAAATCTCTTTCTTCTTCCAGATTTCCTAGTCCTTTTTGCTACCAAGCCATGTGACTTCAACCGTTGGACATCCTTAGCGTTGCAGAGAGTAGATCAAATGCAATTCAACAGTGGTAACCTTTTAAATATGTGGGGGGTGGGGGGCAGCTCAAATTCTTCTTTTTTTCCATTGCAGTCTCCCTGCACATTTGACCTGCAAGTCCCAGTGAAATGTGTATCGCACAGTATCGAACACCTGAGGGGCCGGTATTGTAGTTGTAACAAACATTTAAAATGATCGTAGTGTCATGGGGAAATTTTTTGGGGTCGGGGAAACAAGTTGTGCTTTTTTCTAGTTTCAGCTTCGTGAACCAGGTGAACTCTGCGTCTGGTGACAGGGAAGCTTAGCGGCCAAGTGTAGTGGGTTTTCTTTTCCTGGGGGAACAACAAGTTTGTTCCTTCAGGTTTTGCTTTTGCCCCCTTACAGCAACAACAAAAAGCAAAAGACTCCGGTGGTGGCACTCCTGGCTTCTGTCAGGAACAGGGTTCGACTCCCTGCGGTGTCGCTTTTTAAGTCTGCTGTGGGTGTGTGAAAGGGAATTTGGAGTAACTACAGTTTAATAATGTAGTCTTGATGTGAAGTGTGGCTTGATTTAACGAAAGAGTCCCTTCAGTAATATTGTGCAGACTGGTCTTTTTATTCTGTCCTGCATGTGTCAAAACACTTGATTTTGGAAATTTTGTATTGTCACCTACTGCCTAATAATAATAATTCTTGCATTAAATAAAAAAATGGGCTGTCATTTGTGTCTTGTTTCAGTATGTACTAATGAAAAGGTAATGGTATTTTCAAACTGGGAAGCGCATAACATGGGATGTTCATCAGTTTTTTGTTTTTTTTTTTAAATCAAGATGAGACTGCAATATTACCATCCAGTATTACCATCCAAGGCAGAGGTTCTATAGCAACTGTTACCATAGCCTGCTATGCCATGTCCCCTCTAATAAACTGAATGTAATTGGGGATCCCTCAAATATTTATAAAATATAAGAATATGTAATGTTTGAGATGGTTATATTAAAATGCTACATTCCCATCATTTAAACGAATATCTTGAGTAAAGTCCATTTGAAACTTCCGTCTAATTTGCTGCTTGTGAATATGGGGGATCTCCACAAGAAGAAATATGTAATACAGAGGTACCCTCACTGGCAGCAAGAAGCCGGAGTTCTAACAAAATTGGAAACTACTGGCTATAAAATATATTTTTTAAAGTAAGGTATAAATTGAAAAGTTAAAAGACAAGGGCAAGTGATCAGCTGCTTTAACTTTTGAACACAGATAAAATAGCTTCATTAAGCTCCTTTTCAGCCTGTTTTGTTAATGGACTTTCTACAGTGGCAGAATAAAAATACCTGAACTTTTCTATCATTCTGAGAGAATCGCAGAAGGGTGCAAGAAGAAACTTTAAACTCTACAAAAATCAGTTCACTTAAGTTGTACAAAATGTAGCATCGCAAATAAAGACATCCCCTGCTCTATGGCTTCTGTGTCTATATTATTTTCTATAAATTATATAACATTACTGTCACATTGTGTACTATAAGTAACCTAGCCTACTTCAGTATTTGTTTTATCGTTTAAGCATAATAATTTCAACACAAACTCAGCAGATCCTGCACATGCTAAATTTGAATATTTTCCTCTAAAAGTAGCAACTCAGTTTTGAGTTTTGCTCATCTGTATGAGGTATTATCAGTATCTATACCTAATGTATGTCTAAGAACATGTTTGAAGGCCCTTGTTTGATCATCTGGACTTCCAACATAGAATGGCAGTACAGTAATTAAAATGCACATCGTATTGGTCTGTGATTGCGGTCTACACGTCCACAAGTTGATCTATGCTGATCTAAGTTGAACTATAATTTATTGTAGATTCTGGTATGCCTAAATAATGCAAACTTTGCATTTTAATAGTTTAATTTAATTTATAGTTCAATTCCAGATACTTATAATTAATTACTGGACTTTCACCACATTTCCAGTTGGCTAGTTATTGCACTGTGATTGCATCAAGACCTTATTTTAATAGATCCATGATCAAGACATATCGTGGTCCGTGCTCTTTTTGTGTTCAGTTGGACTTTAGGAAAAGCACAATTTACATGTTAACTTAGAATGCCAACGTCTTGCATGTACTTAGGTTCACTGATAATGTCAGTATTATTATTTTTTATTATTCTTTTTTTAAATAGATGCATGGTCTGTATCCAGAAACTATAGAAATCCATAAACTATGAGGCGGAACGTTTGTGCAGAAATGTTTTGACGGACCTATTTGATATCGGTTCCACCTGCGGACCAACATCACAACTGTTTGCTTTGGTGTGTTAGATGCTGTGAGGGTTAAAGGGAAATGTGGTCCTTTTTCGCCAGGGATCCTGTTAAAGACTTTGCCTATGAAATTCTTCCTGAGACCCAAGAAAAATGCGGACTATGGACGCTTCACCGGGGCAAACGAAAGGTAAAGACTTGTAAGCTATGATGCAAAGAGGCCTGTGGCTAAAGTGCTAGCGGTGCCCATAGACATAGCCACTTGTAAGTTGTCTTTTATTTAACTTTAGCAGCAATGTCACTTCACACTCTTCACAGAGGAATAACACAGAGAGGCAAACTAACATAAACCAGAGTTGTGTTTATTAATACAAATATGCTAAAGCAGTTTTCGGGTGTGTTGAAGGGAGCAGCTTTGTTTACTCTCTAAGCGCATTTCTCGCCACGTCACTAATTATTTCGTTGAATTGTGATGCAAACGAGTTGGGATTTTTACATATATATTAGTTATCAGATCTTTAAGTGAAGTCCTAATAATTAACTTTTGTTGAAAATATATTATTGTTAAGAAGTGCTAAGAATCTTATAAAACTGCCTCCTTTTTCACAGACAAATGGAGAACCTGTGTCCGTCTTTGTTTACGAGATTGCCCAAGGTTCAGATCCACAAACCCAGCTCGCCAAAGCAGCTTTCAAACGCATGAAGACCCTCCGACACCCCAACATCCTGGCTTATGTTGATGGTCTAGAGGTGTGTAATGAAACACAATGACAAACTACTGAAATTATGACTTCGTAGCCTTTTCTGAATCATATACTTTTCCCACTCATTCGTCCAGTTTGAGGTAAGTAGTATTGCACTTACCCATATTATTAGTTTGTAGTTTTAACAGCTAATGTAAAGTACATTTTAGTGAGAATGGAGCCAGATTTTAGTGTAATTTTGTCTGTTTTTGTGCTGTCACGTTTACCTACCTTTAGTGACCAGTCATCCCTATTTACCAGGGACAGTCACAGTTTGAGCCCTGTCCCAGCAGATTTATCCAAAACCATTGATTTGTCCTATTTTTATACAAGCAATATCCCAGGTGTCCCCATTTTTAACCCATTTGATACCTGCCAACAGTAACAAGAGGGATAAATTGTCATTTGTTTAGGTAAACAAACTGGGGTTGTCCCAGTTTTTGATTTTGAAAATCTGGCCACCCTATCTTACATACCCCCAGTATTAAATGAACACCATCCAAATCTACAGTGTCTTTTACTTAACATTAAAATTATGTTTTGTCATGATTAGGGCTGGGTTCCTTCATTTTTTCTGCATAGAATGAACTTTTAACAATACAACAGGATATAGAATACAGTCCCTGACAAAAGTCTTGTTGCTTATCCATTTTGTAGAAACAAAAGATTATAACCTGACTTTCAATTAATCAATTGGTTTTAGAAATGTCTCATATGAAAGCTAAAACCCTCCCAAATTATGCTCAATATACTAAAATAAATTTGCTTCACTGAAGAAAGATTGATCATTTAATGAACACAGAAAGGTCAGATTTTGCCAAGGCAAAAGGCTTGTCGTCTTGTCATATGATGCACCCAATGCTAGATTACAGCCTCATCCGTGATAAGTTACTGATCAATCAATTAGTGGGTGTGTATAAAAAGAACCGACCACACCAAACCTTCACATCAACTGCAACTTGACCTCTGACAACACGCCTAAGATCCACCCTGAGACCAAAGCGTTAATTGATTGATTTGTCCCATTTTTAGACCGAGAAAAGCCTGTACTTGGTTACTGAGCAAGTAACACCGCTTGCAGTCCACCTTAAAGCTCAAGCCGAAAAGGGTGGTGCTGGAGAACTAGAGGTGTCATGGGGTCTTCACCAGATTGTGGTTAGTAGAAAATTCAGCACCAGCTTATCTTGTCATCATAAACATTTTGTGTTGTTATCATGCATTCTTTTTTTTTTTTTTTTTTAAATCAAACAGAAAGCTCTCAGTTTCCTAATCAATGACTGCCACCTTCTCCATAACAACTTGGGCGTGTGGGCTGTTTTTGTGGATAAAGCTGGGGAGTGGAAGCTTGGAGCACTTGACCATGTTGCCCCTGAACAAGGTGATCCAAGTGGGGCTGTTTTACCTGCCCCTAAAGCAGTCTACCCTGATATGGAGAAGTATGATCCTCCAGAAATGCCAAATAGTGGAGAAAAGTGGTAAGACTGTAAAGGTGAATCATATTAGAAGCATTTAGGGAAACACAATGCATATTAGGGGTTTTGATCAATATTTCAGGGCTGGAGAAGTTTGGCGTTTAGGCTGCTTAATATGGGAGGTGTTCAATGGACCACTACCACGCACTTCATCACTTCGTTCATTAGGCAAGGTAAGCTGCACAGATGTTTAAAATCTTATTTAAATCCTTTATTTTTAATTTCTTTGTCAGTAGTTTGGTTCTCTTTAAATGTAATGCACACTTTGCACAGATCCCCAAATCCCTTGTCCCACACTATTGTGAACTTGTGGGAGCAAACCCCCGGGCTCGGCCCAATCCTGCCCGCTTCTTACAGAACTGCAGAGCGCCTGGGGGATTCCTCAGCAACAGTTTTGTTGAAAGCAACCTCTTTCTAGAGGAAATTCAGGTATTTATAGTGACTACACATTGACTTTTTTTTTTTTTACAAAAAAAATGTATTAGAATAACAATCACTGTACTTTCAAGATCAAAGAGCCTGCAGAGAAGCAGCAATTTTTCCAGGATCTGAGTGAAAATCTAGACTCATTTCCTGAGGACTTTTGCAAACACAAGGTTCTTCCTCAACTCCTCACTGCGTTTGAGTTTGGTAATGCTGGAGCGGTCGTCTTAACCCCACTCTTTAAGGTTTGTCTTTGCTTCAATTTTAGTTTTTTATTTTAACAGTTGAGCATGTTTTTAAAGACCTTGTCTGACCATCTTTTAGGTAGGAAAGTTCCTCTCTGCAGAGGAATACCAACAGAAAATAATCCCAGTCATAGTCAAGATGTTTTCCTCTACAGACCGAGCAATGAGGATACGACTGCTTCAACAAGTATTGATTCATTTTACACTGAATTTCAAATGTTCAAACTTTCACTTTTTTTTCTTGTTTAAACTAATCAAAACACGTTTATGTTTTGTTTTTCTGCAGATGGAGCAGTTCATTCAGTATTTAAATGAAGCTGCTGTCAATAATCAGATTTTCCCACATGTTGTTCATGGATTCACAGACACCAACCCGGCCATTCGAGAGCAGACTGTCAAGGTAGTTTATAATAATAAAATAATGAAATCGATTGATCAATAAATTGTTACTAATCTTTATCTTTTCTACTGTAGTCCATGTTACTTTTGGCTCCAAAGTTGAATGAGACCAATCTAAACCAGGAGCTAATGCGTCATTTTGCTAGACTGCAGGCTCGTGATGAGCAAGGTCCAATCCGGTGCAACACAACTGTTTGTCTTGGCAAGATAGCCTCCTACCTCAATGCTGGAGTAAGACATCCATTAGTTTGTTTAACAATACCTTAAGTAGTCACAGTGTTCAGATTTTTAGAAAATCTCTTCTTTTCCCCTAGGCACGACAAAGGGTTTTGATTTCTGCTTTCTCACGCGCCACAAAAGACCCTTTCCCAGCTTCCCGGTCAGCTGGAGTTCTGGGCTTTGCTGCCACTCACAACTATTATAGTGTGTCAGAAATAGCTGCACGCATACTGCCCACTCTTTGTGCCATTACAGTTGACCCAGATAAAGGTGTCCGAGACCAGGTACTTGTAGAGTAAATGCTGCATTTCTAATACCATTACAATTACTTTGGTGCATTTAGCCAATAATACCCTCTACTGTCTCATCCATGCCAGGCTTTTAAAGCTATAAAGAGTTTCCTCTCTAAATTGGAAACTGTTTCAGAAGACCCTAGCATGCTGATGGAGATAGGTGTGTATTTCTTACAAACTTACAAACTACAAAAAGGAAGAATCCCTTAATTAGTTATTTTTCTAAACTTAATGCCTTTCTCTTCCCTGTTGGGTCTTTTAGAGAAAGATGTAGGGTCCTGTGCTCAACCTGCTGGTGCCTCGTCGGGTTGGACGGGCTGGGCGGTCACAGGCATGTCCTCACTCACTTCAAAACTGATCCGAACAAATCCAGGAACAGACGGCGGAGGAGCCACTGAAGCTTCAGGTGCTACTGATGCCGTCACTCCAGCAAATGGTTCTTCAGCTGGTAAGAAACTGTTGATATTGTAACATAATTTTTTTCCTGATTATTCTGTCCACATATTTCGGGATTTACATTTTCATACTTTATTTTATAGTCTTGATACCATATTTTATCATTTGTTGTAACTAGTACTTAGCATTATCATTACTTGTTATGTTGCATCAGAGCACATGCCTAGTTTTTACATTGTGTGATTCTGAATTTTTACAGATTCTCAAGACACGCCTTCAGAGGCCTCTTTGCCTCATCCTGCTGCCAGTAGCTTTAGTCCACCAGAAACAAGTCATGTTCAAACCAGCAATAATGAGCCAATAGGCGACCGCTGGGATGATGATGAGGACTGGGGAAGTCTAGAGGTAGATCATCAATAAAAAACTAACAGCACATGGCAATTTACATTGCTCTTTTTTAATGTGACTCTTTTTCCAAAAGGAACCAGAGAAAACTCTCACTGAATCTGATGATTGGGGCACTGACTGGTCAGGAATTACGTCATCTAAGAAGAAAGCTGTTGATAAAGTATACATATATAGTAGTTGTAATAGTAGATGTAATATGTTAAAATATTTCTGCTAACATCTTTCTTTTTTAAACTAGACAAGTCGCATGTCATCGGTGGCCGTAAAGAAGCAGAGCTCTGATTGGAGCAGCTCGGGTTGGGATGCAGATGACAGTTGGTCCAATGAGAAAGAAGGGCAGGGCCAGAGTTCTGCTGGAGAAGAAGGCTGGGGCAACGACTGGGCTGATGAGGACACAGACACAACCTCCACAAATAAGGCCCTTCCTCTGCCTGCAGGTGTGAGGTTAGCCAGCGAATACAACTGGGACAGTGCAGCCAAGGGTTCAGCTCAGAATGACCTCTTTGCCAGCGTGTCGCAGAGAACTGCGGCTAACACAACTGTCACGGTGAGAGCAAAAGGCGGCTGTGTCCTATTGGTTCAATGCAAAGGCTGTGACATTACTGCATTACTGTTGTACATTGCTGTAAAATTTCTTTTGGATTATTCAGGGAGGAGATGGCTGGAGCACAGAAATGTCAGGAGACTGGGGTGGTGAAGAAAGCTGGGAATCTGTTGATGGTGTCCAGGGTATGTTTTTTTGTTTTGTTTTTTTTAATCAACACGTGTATATAATTGCGTATGTATAATCATTAATTCAATATTTTTTTTTGTTTACAAGGTTTGAGCAAAGCTGAATTATCAAAGAAGAAGCGTGAGGAAAGAAGAAAAGAACTTGAGGCAAAACGTGCTGAGCGAAAAGCAAATAAAGGACCTCTCAAATTGGGTGCACGTAAACTAGATTAAAGGACAGGTGGGAACATGAGGGGGAGCAGCAATGGGACCCATTGTTGGACCTTTGACATTCCGCAAGAAGGACCAGAAAGATGCAAGAAATACTGTAACCAATACTGTCTCCAAAATATGCCGTAAAAATGA